>JASDQU010100233.1:434382-459369 GCA_032191745.1 Picea mariana | reverse complement strand
TATGGCCATCAAATTGCGGTTTCGAGACCCGGATAAGCTATTCATGCTCTAGCAGACAGAAATGGATTTTGAAATGCATTGTTATTTAGCCACTTGGGGTTCTAGTTTAGTCGCTACTGCAACAGTCCATGGAACGCTCCTTACGTTCTCAGTGAAGGCTTTTTAATAGGATAGGGCCCGGGAATCTTCGTTAGCCTCTCACAGAATCTGGCCGAGCCAGGATCTTTTTTATTGTTCGGAAGGGAGGAATAATTGCTCCCATGACATAAGGAATGGGAGGAAGGGATACTAGATGATTATACAGTTTTTAGCAGCTCGTCCTACCTTTGGATGGTCCACTCGTAAAGTCGTTATATGTATTTCTCAGAAGGATGATCCACTTGGAAAGTCGGGTTTGGCCCATATATTTCAGCACAGGATTTCACTGTAGAGGCGGAAGATCCTTTTAGATTGCAGGGGCGGCGTTGAAAGTTACCTCCTCTCCATATGCGGGGGCACTGCTCTTATCGGCTTGCTGGCTGGGTTGGCCCACTCCCCAGAAGTGGTTGGTTAGGCAGGCTTACTGTACTATTGATAGGTAGCCGGTAGTTTACAGTAGGCAGTAGCGGTAGTTTATAGGTAGGCTTATTGTCTTATTTCCTATATTAATCTGCATAATCCCTTGTACTAACACGGATCGAAGGAATAGGTTAACCCCAACTTCCTTAGATAGGCAAGGGACTAATCCAGTCTGGTTCCCGATTGCCAGCTGGACAAGTTGGTTACATTACACTTTATACTTAGACACGACGGAACACACCTGATGGGACCCACGACTCAGCATTAACGGTACGGTCGTCCTCTGGGTCTCCCCTCATTAAGTCAAAAGTAACTGGGGAGAGCTTACAAGAGTGACTGAGGCAAGAACCTGGAAACCAGCGTAGTATTTCAGACAAGCGGGGGAATCCGTGTGGGTGGGGCCTCAGTACTCATTTGAGTATTGCCTATTACTCCTTAGGGCCTTACCCTAGTAATCTACTGCCTTTTTGCTAAAGCCATAAAATGCCTATATGGCATAAGGAATGACCTCCCCTAGCCCATTACAATCAAATATTATCAAGCGATGAGAGCGGTAGCTTTCAAATTTAGTAATTCATGTGGCCTCTCAGCTGCCTAAGAGCTGAGGTGATTTTGGCGGGGAATTAAGCCGAAGACTTATAGTTACTTGACCAAAGGGATATTTACTAAAGGAGTGATCACTCCTATTCTCCGGGGTACCAAAAAGAGCCATCGGTTATATAAAGGCCATTCGCGTTCTATCTCCCGTTTCATCGGAGACATCAAAAAATCCCATCCCATAAAGAAAGAAGCGTAAATCCTTCTTCATATCGAAAACTATCCGAGCATWMWRGSRTCGAYSCYWKWATGCTCGGATAGTTTTCGATATGAAGAAGGATTTACGCTTCTTTCTTTATGGGATGGGATTTTTTGATGTCTCCGATGAAACGGGAGATAGAACGCGAATGGCCTTTATATAACCGATGGCTCTTTTTGGTACCCCGGAKAATAGGAGTGATCACTCCTTTAGTAAATATCCCTTTGGTCAAGTAACTATAAGTCTTCGGCTTAATTCCCCGCCAAAATCACCTCAGCTCTTAGGCAGCTAAGTGGCTTAGTGAGTGCTTTCCTTCCTTCCTCTCCCTATAAATAGGTCGAGTGCCTAAAGACCCTCTCCTTATTATCTAAAGACCCTTCCTTCCCCTCCCCATTGAATGGAATTGGAATGAGAAAATGAGAAACAACCAGGTCGTAATAGAGARACTTTCATGYTSKWGCWMSARCATGAAAGTYTCTCTATTACGACCTGGTTGTTTCTCATTTTCTCATTCCAATTCCATTCAATGGGGAGGGGAAGGAAGGGTCTTTAGATAATAAGGAGAGGGTCTTTAGGCACTCGACCTATTTATAGGGAGAGGAAGGAAGGAAAGCACTCACTAAGCCACTTAGCTGCCTAAGAGCTGAGGTGATTTTGGCGGGGAATTAAGCCGAAGACTTATAGTTACTTGACCAAAGGGATATTTACTAAAGGAGTGATCACTCCTATTATCCGGGGTACCAAAAAGAGCCATCGGTTATATAAAGGCCATTCGCGTTCTATCTCCCGTTTCATCGGAGACATCAAAAAATCCCATCCCATAAAGAAAGAAGCGTAAATCCTTCTTCATATCGAAAACTATCCGAGCATTCTGGCGTCGATCCTTTTATCTCGGATAAGTACCAGGGCTCAATAACAGGAATGAAATCGCTTGTCCTCAGTGACTTATGGGCGTCAAGGGGGGGGGGGTTTATATCTATCAATGATATTTCTAAGAGCAGAAGGACCGGTGACTCCCCGTGAAGCTAGGGTGGGCCTCGTTGCCTAACTTCTTGAGCATCCAACAGTCACTTGGTAACTGGGGGAGGAAAGTTTTGGGTTGACACTTAGATAGGATTAAAATTAATCTCACTTAATCACTTAACTTAATCTTCGGTCTACAACATTGGCATTTCAATTTCACACTTGCAAGCACACTGATCTCATTGTTTTTCTATCTACATGCAAGTTAAATTATCTATTGTGGAATAATATCTAAGTGGTTATATCTTTGTCATCTGGAGTACTTTACATTTTCAAGCATTTCATCTATCTTGTATTCCTGTATTTGTGGTGTGATCCTTCAAGAAGTGTGCATCCACCTGGAGGCATTCTCTTGACTGGGTCTTGAGTGCTTTGAGTTTTTTTTGCCATTGATAAGCAGTCCAATAGAATTCTATCTATTGTGAGCATGCTTGGCTTGATGTGTTGATGGTCATTTCATCTTGAATATCTTCTTTTCTTGCATATTTCAAGCACTTGTTAGTATATTGTATATCTTGTATCTATCTTAGTTTAGATTTGTATATCTTAGACATTCTTTCTGTGTATCTTGTATCTAGTTTAGTTCAACTTTGTATACATCACACATTCTTTTGTATCTAGTTTATCTATCTTGTAGTGATATTTGTAAACTTGTAACTACTTTGTAATCTATCTCCCTTTAATATAGTTGACCCCTTGCCCAATCTTAGGCACTAGTTTAATTGTCCTAGGAAAAGGCCTGACTGTTCATACTATATTGTTGCATCTTGCATTTGCTGGTTAACATCATAGGCTAGATTTCCCCTGACCATTTAACAAATTAAAACCAACTCCTAGAACATTAAACTCTTAATCTCATCTAGTAACTAGGGTCTACCCCCCTTGGCTTCCATAGGAGTTAGCCTAGACGGAAGAGGTTCAAGTCAAAGTGACAGCATGGAATTTGAACCTAGGCATTGTGCCTCTAAGGACACACTAAGTGAGCAGGACTTAGCTCACCTTTGCAAGTGTGTATAAGGATGGCAACAGAAGGGTTTTTCCAAACCCTAACGAAAACCTTGGCTTCGAGAGCACTCCAAAGAGATCAATCCAAAACATAATCCAAAGTGAAGCACTACACCTCCCTTTATTCTTCTTCTATGCCTTCTAGAACTTTCCCATTTTTGCCTAAATCAAACATGACCCTTATTCCCCTTTTACTTTTCACTTTAAGATTAAAAGACACTTTTAATAATGTTTAAGTAACATATTAATCTAAAGTTACTTTATTTCCTTTTTACTTAATGTCACTTTAAAAACAAAACATCTCCTAACTAAGCGACATTAAATAACCCTTGACTTCCTTTTTTTTCTTCATTGACAAACTTCGGAAGTCATTTCCGACTACTGAATAGGGGAACCCAAAAATGCGGACATGACACCCTCTTGTTGTAATCATTGTTTATTGAAGGATTTTTCTGCTGTAATCTCGGTTAAATCTGTCCACTCTCTTTTGAGGGATACCCTAGCTAGGGTTTCAAGATTAAGTGTGGCACATCTAGGCTCTCTTGATCTGAGGTGAAATCACACTTGAAGACTGATATATTATTGGTTGTTCATTCTATAAAGAGGACTTCCTACTTGTGTCTACTTCATTTATGATTTCATATGTGGCTGTCCCTTAATTATTCATGGTTACACATTATTACTTGGCTATTTTTATACTTTTGGTGAGGAGCATCTTTGGAAGAGACCTCCTTTAATTTTCTGCACATTGAAGTAAATCCATGTGGTTAGTTTGAGCATATGTTTATAATGGCCTAACCACGCCTTCTTCCATATTGTTCAAACCCTCTTTGTTGATCTTGACTTCATCACTGATTGGATAGGCACTGGTTTTGGCAATCCACCATCCCATTTATTTCTAAAGTATATCTTACACATTCTTTCTAGGGAATTGCCCCTTGTGCTGGAGGAGAGATAGCCTAAAGTGGGAGGAAGAGTTATTGTGTTGATAGTGGGAAACCTTCCTAAGTGCCTCTAGGGTTGCACTTGGTTTTGGGACTTTGAATATCTTTGAGTGCAGATCTGTGAGGTAACAGGAGGGTCAGACTAGATGAAGAAAGCACCTAGATCTTAGATGTGGAGTTCAAAAAATTGGGCACAGAGAATAGTTCAAAATGTGCAAGTACATGCAAGTATTTTCTTGCAAGGAGAAGTTAATGCAGGAGCATCAAAGTAGAAGAGAAAGCCTGGAGGAAAGTGCACACTTGAAATGGAAAAAACAAAGTCTGAAAAAAATTGTGGAGAAAAGTCATGAAGAAAATGCACAGGCAAGACAGAGTTGGGTTGCACATAAGCAAGTTGAAGAGAAAGCTTACGGTTTTGAGTCGAAATGGTTGGCAGTTTCAACCGAAAGAAAGGATGCCTGGTATTGGAGAATGCACAACAAAGAGAGCACAGCTACGGAAAGGACAGTACAACTTCGATGAAACATGGAATGCAGTTGCAAAAAGCAGAAGCAGAAGGAGAAAGGGTAGGAATCTGAAGCAGGCTGCAGCACAAGAATTTTAGAAGTTGAAGAGTTACTTCCATGATTGTTCACGCATGCCAGAATGTGGAGACAGTCTATTAAATAAGTTTTGTTTGCAAGCAGAGTAAAGAGACGAGAGGAGTTAGATCAGAAGAGAGAATTGTGAGAGCAGAAGATATAGGTCTGACAATTAGAGATTAATTCTCTGTACCATATTTACTCTTCTATAATATCTGAAAATCTGATTGCCCTGTATGTCTCTGTGTCTAGTTCTGTGTGTCAATGTGTGCTTGGTAAGATAGTTTAGTACTAGTCTGTGTCAGCACATTTGTTTGCAGGTCACTGTACAGAGATGGGGAGAATTGAGGCACCATGTTGCTGCTGCGTCACATAGTAATTGTCCTTATCCTTTCAAGATAGTAAAGATGCCATACTCATCAATGCAGAATGTCTGTGTCCATAGAGCAGGACATAAACTGGGGAATCTGTGCTGGGATCCTCTTCCTGCAATGATTTTGGCCAGGGCCTCGCCAAAGCTGAGGAACTCTGTCAGGAAATTATCCATCAGAATCTTCTTTCCTTGAAACCACCTATCACCAATGAGCTTTCAGAGATTGCACCTCACTGTCTTTTCTGATAGCTAACCATGTGCACACTATGACAGACGTGCCTTAACAGTGTTGGAGATATGTCTGTCCAAGAAGAAGACAAAAGGAGCCATCAGAACTATCTATTTTACCTTTCGGGTTACTAAAATTGGAGAAAATACTTTGTTGAGTCTCATGAAGGGCGGAATAACTGTCAGTTGTCAGGAAAGTCAATGTAGTCATTCCCTATAAACCTTAAAAGATTGCTGTGTCAGTTGAGTGTAGAAATCAATATCATTTTATTGCTTGCAAGGTGAATGCAATTCAAATTCTGATGTTTCAATCGCATACTTTTGTTATTTTTTTGTGCTTTTTTCTGGACCTTGTAGAAACTATGGTCTGAACTACACAGTGCATAACAAAACATGTTTTTTCTTTTCATCCAGTGGAGGAAGCATTAAATCATCCTTACCTGGCTAGTCTGCACGATGAAGCTGATGAGCCTATCTGCCCCATTCCATTCAACTTTGAATTTGAGGAGCACGCATTGACTGAGGAACAGATGAGAGAGCTGATATACAGGGAGGCTCTTGAATTCAATCCAGCTTAGAATATTGGGTGGTGGTCTGTTTTCTTGTTTCAGACTTCGCGACTGGTTGTTGTGTTTGATATTAGGATAAATGTTTGATTTAAATTTTGAGCTGTTATTCTCTAGTTGAAAAGTTTGCTATCTTGCACAAGGGAAAGTAAAAATATAAAACATAATTTTGATATTTGAACAGCAATATGCCAGCACATACTAAACTGTATGTTAAAGGAGCCAGCCGTCTTCAAACAATAGACAGTTAACTAACACCATTATTTAATCCAGGCTTCTGCTCAAACTTGCCTCTTTTCTAACTGCTTGAGAGACTTGTCATGTCAATTTTGTACTTTTTATTTGCAGTTTTTGGATAAATGTTTTCTTTAAATCATGAAAGATGTTATTCCTTTTTAGTTTCTGTATGCAGAGTGACCGTACACCTTGTATTGAGAAATCAAGAATGCTATTTTCTGTGGCTTTGGTGAACGTTGCTACTGTAATCTTCATTACTAGATTCTAATGCCATACCGATTACATTGTGTTAATCAATCTTCTAAWTCCTTGGGCATGAAATCATAAGCTATTGTTTCCCACCACATTTCAAGTTGAGATTAGAGGCACAAAGAATGTAATATGTATCAGTAGGGCACATTATCTAATTTACCACTACATTTGTGAACTGGATAATTGAAAGAAAAGTTATTTGCAAATTGCCCATTCATAGATTGTTTGGCGGAGTTGGGTAAAGAAATTCCTCTTATTAGACTGTAATTAACCATGTGCATTAATTGCAAAGAAATTGAAAAATGGGACTGTAGGCTCTCCGTCAAACTGATCTAAACAACCCAAAATCATCAAAGGCTGCCCTAGTTATGATGATATTGGCAGAAGCCTCTTTAAATAAGGTGTAGATAGTATTTAAGGAGGAACCTCATTACAAGATATCGCGTCACAATTCTATATCGGAAAGAGCACCTTATAGGTTTTCATTCCTCGTCCATTCAATTCTTTCCAAAGAGAAAATTTTCACCTAATGACCTCAACAGATTCATGCCTGCGAATTTTAAGTAAAGTACAATTACCTCTATCAAGGTCTTTCGTTAACGTTGCTTTGATTAATTATGTGCCATAATGAGCCAATTTTTAAAGCTTTTTGATATACTTTAGCCAAGGCTGGGTTTCTAAAATCCCAAGATTCCTTGTATTATAAGAAAACATTTAACTTCTATACTCCGTCATGGAGTCAAAGAGGCGAGTTCTTATTTTTTAATAAATAAAACATCATCTTTATATCATAGCTTTGGAAATTTTTCTACAACAAAAAATCATTGCCTAGGTTTTTAATCTTGTGTATGGGTTTCATAAAGTCATGATTTTCATAAAAACGAGTTCTTCAGGAAAGAACATAATCACAACTATATGCATATATGCACTATGTTTCCATCCTCCTACCTTTGTTTTGCTACTAGTATGATTCTTTTTAGCATCTTGATATGCTACTATAATACTATTAGAGATGTTGAGGTTGTTGGTGCCTCCTGTTCCATGTTGCTCTGTTCTTGTTCCTTTTTAACCATTTGTTCTACTTTTATGGGGATCTAACATGTATTGTTTAGATGGCTTTTTTGCCATACTTTGAAACCCTAATTCAGATCTATGTTTCCCAGGGAAGTCTTTTAATTTGGCCCCTATTTGTCAAAGTATTGTTTTACTGCATTCAAATATCTCATTTCAGTAACGAAGGATAGTATAAAGAGAAACATAACTCTAAAGATCCTCGAAAAAAGTGTTTCTATAACATATTGACTCGTATCGTTACACGCTAACTCAGCTTTAACATGAGTAGTATCTCATTTTACTAACTAGGGATAGTATAAAGAGAACATAACTCCATAAGCATTAGATAAAGTGCTTTTTTAACATATCGACTCATATAATTTTGGTAATAAGGGAGAGCTTAAGGAGAATACATACTTCCATAACAATGTTTGATTGCTACTTTAGCCCACTCATTTGATAAGGTGTTTCCCAGTGTTGTGTTTTCTCTTTATTCTATTTCTAATCATTGAAATGATATGAGTCAAGAAAGCAAAGAGATGTTGAGGTTGTTGGTGCCTCATGTTCCCTGTTGCTCTGTTCTTGTTCCTTTTTAACCATTTGTTCTACTTTTATGGGGATCTAACATGTATTGTTTAGATGGTCTTTTTGCCATACTTTGAAACCCCAATCCAGATCTATGTCTCCCATGGAAGTCTTTTAATTTGGCCCCTATTTTTCAAAGTATTGTTTTACTGCATTCACATATCTCATTTCAGTGACTAAGGATAGTATAAAGAGGAAACATAACTCTAAAGATCCTTGAAAAAGTGTTTCTATAACATATTGACTCATATTGTTACACGCTAACTCAGCTTTAACATGAGTAGTATCTCATTTTAGTCACTAGGGATAGTATAAAGAGAACATAACTCCATAAGCATTAGATAAAGTGTTTTTTTAACATATCGACTCATATAATTTCAGTAATTAGGGAGAGCTTAAGGAGAATACATACTTCCATAGCAATGTTTGACTGCTACTTTAGCCCACTCATTTGATAAGGTGTTTCCCCAATGTTGTGTTTTGTCTATATTCTATTTCTAATTGCTGAAATGATATGAGTCAAGAGAGCAAACCTTGTTTAAGGAAGAGCCATTAAAGACTTTCCTAGTATATGAGTCAAGAGAGCAAACCTTGTTTAAGGAAGAGCCATTAAAGACTTTCCTAGTGCTTACTTTCATTACAATAATGCCTTGAAAGATTTTTATTTATCAATTAAGGGCAATTAAAAAACTTCCTTAGGCAATCTAATGACTTTCCTAGTTACATACCACGGCTAAAAATAACAAGTGAAGTACGACTTCAACTAGAGAGACAAGAAAGCCAAGGATATAAGCAGCCATAACTCCATAGATCACTTAACATGGAGCTTTCTTATTACTATATCATTTCAATAACTAAGAAATTTAACAAAAACAAATTTCAGAAATAAAAAGAGCACTCAAAATTTAGTAGTATGTCTCGCGTTGTAAATTATAGATATGCCAAATAAGGCTAATTCTTGACTTGAGATCACTTCTAAAGGAAGGCGATAGTTGCTAATTCCTTTATCTAAGACTCTTTGTTGTGCCTCTTCACATATCGTTCACTATAAACATAAACAAGAATATAAAAACTTTAACTCTTTATTAATTAACTATTTTAATCTAATCCTCTAAAACTCAGATTAGAGGTGCTAAAACTTTAACTCTTTATTAATTAACTATTCTAATCTAATCCTCTAAAACTTAGACTAGAGGTGCTTCGTCGTTACATCTGTGGTTTTTTTATGTTATTTCTATGTCTTCCTTACTACTCTTTGCTACTACTTATATTCTAAAGGGCACTTTATAATGGTGTCATACCCCTCTTTGCTAACTGAAGATGAATGGAGAAAAGTGAAGCAAAGGGTGAAAACAAAGTCGACAACGAAGGGGGAAGTGCCTTGAAGAACACATCACAAATAGAAGCAAAGTGCCCTTTAGAACAAGTGTTGTAGCAACCGCTAAAGAAAAAATAATATGTAGGGGGGTCAAGAGAAGGGGGCAATTGTGAAGAAGACAATGAATACGAGTTAGCTAAGGTATCTATTTATAGTAAAGGGTGCGTAAGTAGAGGTAATTCCTTATTATATAAGTAGTGTAGTTAAGTGAAGAAGCATCTGCCGAAGGAAAAAAAAATGATTTTGGAACATCCCTAATTGTTTCATCCAGATTTCATTTTTTGAGAGATGATTGAAAATCCCTTCTTGTAGCTCAGTAAATTATCACCATTCCTCGTTCTCTACTCATTCCAGGGCCTCTCGTTGCACTTGGAAAAGGGAGAACCATATTTATTCATTTAAGGGAAAAACAAACTTTCTTTTGCAATCAAAATAACCTTTTGCATTACACCTCCATCATTTTTAAAGGATAGGTTGGCAGGTCCATGGCTAATATGAACACAAATTTGTCACAAACATGCTTAATAAGTAGGTTTTGTGATCTGGATTGTATAGGGAACAAAATGAAATGCACAAAGGAGTATAATAGAGAGCACAATAATATGGTGAAAACCCAACTTCTATTAATAAATAAAATAACATAATATTGTAGAACACATTGGCTAGAATGGTGGTAGCTTATCTCTGAAAAGAGATAGATGTTGACTACGCTCATTCATAGAAGATAATACAAGAGGCCAAAAAGATGGCCTTTTAACATAAAGAAAAAACCCTAAAGGTCCAAAACCCTAACCTTAGGTGGTGAAGTGCCAAAAAGGTGTTTTTGGGCCTGAGGTGGTTAGTTTCTACATCAACTTCCCAAGGGTGCAACTTTCGCATACAATCTTCATTTGGCACGCATAGTATCTCATTGGAAAGCTCTAACTTAGGACTACTATATTGCGACATGGCCTTGGTGTGTCAAAGACGAACCCATGCCCTAAAATTTCCCAGAGAACATTGTTTAGGACCTAGAAAATCCTAAAAAATCATAAAAAAAACTGCTAAGATGGAGAACTATGTTGAGTCAGTGGACGAGGTGGGTGGACACTGATATCCACCTAGCTCAATCCTCCCCCCTTAGGAAGTGATGGTCTCCATTGCATCAAACTCCTACAGTAGATGGGGAAACTTTTGTTGAATCTGAATCTTTGTGAGCCATTTGCCTTGTTGAAGAAGATGTCCTACTTTGACAACCCGATAGAGTTGTATGTTTTGCTAGTGGGTTCCCTTCATCTTGGTGTCCATGATCCGATCCACTGTAGCTTGCTCAAGGTAGTCAAGATTGCGCTCTAGAGGGGCCAATTGCTCAACCACCTTTGAGATGTCCAATAGAGGTGGGAAATATGGTCGAAGCAACTCCACTTTAACACTAGATGCAAGCCAAGGAAAGGAGGAATACTCAATCTAAAATAATTTTCACCCACAACATTTGTGATGGTGTAAGGTCCATATCAGAGTGGTATGAGCTTCCTATGTGGGTCCGTGAAGCGCTCCTCTCCAAATGCAACCATACCTTGCCACCAAATTGAAACTTGTGTGGAACCCGACACTAGTCATGTCACTACTTGTACTTGGCATTGGCCTTTGAAAAGTATCATGAACCTATTATTGAAGGTGCTAGGTCCATTCAATAAATTTGGCTACTATGTCTACCTCGATCTGAGTGTGGGAGGACGCTATTGGTGAAGATGGAATGAGAAGAGCTACATCAATGGGGGCCAATGGCTAGAACCCCAAGCACACTTGAAAAGGGTCATCACCAATAATGTTGTGGATGGATTTGTTATAGCTATGTAAAACATATGGAAGGATCCCATCCCATGTATGTGGATGCTTGGAGTTATACATGCGCAAGATATGCACAATACTCATGTTGACCAATTTCATTTTCCCATCTGTTCGGGGGTGAAAGGCAGTGGATTTGGTCAACTTGGTTTCCATCAAAGACCATAGGCTATACCAAAAGGTAATGAGGAACCTGTTGTCCCTATCTAAAATAATGGTTCGTGGTAGCTCAAAATGAACCCAAACATGCTCAAAGAAGAGCCTAGAAATGGCCTTGATTGTGATACTCTTTTTACATCGTGCCAAAATGGCCATTTTAGAGAACCGATCGACAACCACAAATACACAATCGTGACCATGTTTGGTGAAGGGAAAACCTAACATTTAATCCATGGAGACTGACTCCCAGGGCTTGTTTGGGGTAGGGATAAGAGTGTACAACCCTTTCTTCTTGATGGACGGTTTAGTGATGGCACAGGCAATGCACGAATTGATATATTGGTTGACATCCCATGAAAGCTTTGGCCAATAAAAATACTTCGAAATTACTATAATTGTCTTCTCCACATCAAAATGCCCTGCCACCCAACAGTAGTAATGTGCCTCCCAAATTAGCTTTACACGCTTGCTTGAAGGAACACAAAGATGGCCCAGATAGCACAAGAGCGCATCTTGGAGGTGGAAGTCCAAGACTTGTTTTCTTACACTCAGTGTCTAATAAGTAGTAGCGAAGTCAGAGTCACTAGTATATAATTGTGGCCACCTGGAGGTTTCATTCCCACAAGAGTTAATAATTGTGGTTAATGCCACAATCGGGGCCCGACTAAGGCATCCTGCAATATGGTTGGCGCTTCCCTTCTTGTAATTAATGTTCAAGTGGAATTGTTGTAGCTATTTGGACTGCTTCTTATGGTGGTCATTTTGTAACTTTCCTTATGTCTGCATGGCTTGTGATAAATGTGGATGATCGTTTCATTTCCTAGAATATGATGCTTCCACTATCGGCATGCCTACACAATGGAGTACATCTCCTTGTCATAGGTTGGATATCTGCGAATAACATCAGATATATTTTCACTACAATAGGCCAACGAATGTCCCTATTGAGCGAGGACTACATTGATAGCATAGTCAGAGGCATATGTCTCAACCTCAAATGGTTGTTGCAAATCTGGCAACTTGAGGAGTGGTGCGGAGTAGAGGCGGTGTTTTATATCCTGGAATGCTTTCTGTTGTGATTCATACCAAGAAAACTTCGCTTTAGCTCCACCTTTAGTCACTTGACTTAGAGGCCAAGCGATATGAGAGAACCCCAACACGAACCTATGGTAGAAGTTGGCGAGGCCCAAGAAGCTGCGGAGCTTTGTCAGATTCGTTAGGGCTAGCCAATCACAAATGACTTGAATCTTGGCTAGGTCTACATGCACACCATGTTCATCCACGATGTATCCCAAGTATTGAATTCTCTACATGTAGAATGAACATTTCTCCAAATCGACGTATAACTTGGTTTCCATAGTGTGCTTAGGACATGTTGAATGTGCTGCAAATGTTCTGCCTAGGTCTGATTGAAGATAAGAATACCATCCAAATATACGACCACAAAATATTTTGTGAACGACTGCAAGATATCATCCATCATCCTCATGAATGTCGCTAGAGAATTAGTCAAGCCAAAGGGCATGACCAAGCACCCAAAATGCCTTTTTTAGATTTGAAGGTCATCTTCCATACATTAGTTTGTTCTATTGGAACCTGGCGGTAGCCTAACTTCAAATCAATCTTACTAAATAAATTGACACCCTTAAGTTGATTAAGAAAATCATTAATCCGACGGATCAGGTATCGGTTCTTGACAGTGATTTTGATAAGGGATCTATAATCAATACAAAGTTTCCATATGCCATCCTTCTTCTGCACCAACACAATTGGGCCCCCACAAGGTGAGAAGCTTGGTCGAATGTGGCCCTTTCAGATGAGCTTGTGAATTTGATTCTTTATTTTCTCATTCTCCAAAAGGGAGCATCTGTATATTGGACCATTGGGTAAGGGAACACCAGATATCAAGTCAATGGGATGTTTGACTTGAGAGTGCAGAGACACCCCTATAGGTGAGGCAATTATGTCTCTATATTCTTCTACAACCTTGTCCACCTACTTATGTTGTGTAGAGAGACCCTGTGCTGACGTTGTGGTGGTCGCAATGACCTTTCGTTCACCTTATGACCAAACCATGAACATGACAAACTTTGTAATCTGAGATATTAGCTTTCAACAATATTTTACCGAGATCAATGAAATTACAATAGTTGGAACTACTTTTGGTACCCTGTAGGGTTGACCTCCCAAAGTAACAATGACACTATGGGGTCGAGACTCATAAACAACATGACGTTTCCACATATAGGATTTCCCTAAAAGAACATCACAAACTTCAAGTGGGGCAACATCACACAATACATGATCTTTGAAGGGATTGATGTCGTAAGACATGAGGCATTGTTGGTTGACGTGAAAGTCTTGTCCTTGGCTCAACCAATTGATGGTGTATTATTGGGGGCATGGCATTGTTGAAAACTTGAATCTCTTGATGACCTCGGTTGGGATCAGGTTCTTCTAACTCCCAATGTCAATAATGAAATGTAGAGGAGCCCCTTCACCCACATTTGTGAATGGAAGAGGCACTCCTCCTCAAGCTCCTTTGACTCTTCTGGTTGTAGCTTTGTAGTTGCGATGGTAGCACTTGGTTTTGCATCGATGATCCACTTTCCCTTATCTTGTTCTGAATCATATTTTGAGTCAAGGTTCGACTCTTTTTCTTTAAGCTTGGACAACAATGACTATTTTGATTGGCATTCATCAGTGTTGTGCCAGGGGATTTTATGGAACTCACACCACTTTCCAATGTCGTCCTTCGACTTCTCGTTACCCTTCTTTGCTTGTGGCTTGGATTGGTTTTCTTGAGGTTGGATCTCCTTGTTTTGTGAGTTAGGGTCTCCTTTACCATACTTCTGTTGTGGCGGATTTGCAAACTCGAACTCCCTCTTATTCCGCTACTTAAATTTCTACCCAATTTTGATAGCATAACAATTAATGGTTCCCAATGAGAAGATGTCCAAGAAATCCATATCTACTTGGATTTACGTATGTAGGCCACTACAGTACTTCAAAATCAGGTGTTGCTCAAAGTCTCTGATACCTAGCTTTGAGCACAAGGCATGGAAGATGTTGGTGTACTCTGACACCGTCTGGTCTCTCTCTTGATGTAGATTCGTCCATCTCATGTACTAGTCATCATAGTTTCTAATAGGGTATAATTCCTCCTTGAGGCATCAACAAAGGTTTCTCAAGTGGGTCATGTATTAAATGTTACAGAATCGTCTTCGTTATGTCTTTCCTAGTAACTTTTCCATCAATCTTTGACACGGGAAAGGGCTTTAAGGAGTGCAAAGGTGATCTTTTCGATGTCAGAAAATTTTTAATAGAGTAATAACCCTCTAATAGATTTATCCATTTCTCTAAAGCATCTGCATCTATTTGGCTTGCAAATAAAGGGATATCAAAGTTAACTTGTAACTTGAAGGGCGTCACACCTCCAAAATGGTTTCTTGTTGAAGGTGCCTCGTTTGTCGTGAGTAGTCGTTGAAGGATCTGGGTGAAGTTGTCCATCATCTCATTCCTTTGTCACACGAGGGCTTCCTTGAGCAACATATTGATATGATCTTCTGCTCCATCTCTCCTTTCCCCTGCCATGGGAGGTTGCTTGGGCTAGTGAGAGTGGTTGTCTCCTAGTGAAACTAGCTCGAGACCCAACTCTCTATACCCTAACATTGTCAAGGACATGCAACGAGAAATAACAAGGATTGAATTTCTCTGATACCACTGGTCCAGATTGCATAGGGAATGAAATGAAACACACAAAGGAGTATAGCAAAGAGCACGATAATCTAGTGAAAACCCAACTTCTATTAATGAATAAAATAGTGGAACAATGTAGAACACAAACTGGCTAGAATGGTGGTAGTTTATCTCTAATGAGAGAGAAAGATGTTGACTAAGCTCATTCGCAAACGATAATACAAGAGGATGAAAAGATGGCCTTTTAACATAAATCAAGAACCCTAAAGGTCCACAACCCTAACCAAGGGAGGTGAAGCGCCAAAAAGGTGTTTTTGGGCCCAAGGTGGTTAGTTTCTACATCAACTTCCTAGGGCAAAAATTTCACATATAATCTCCATTTGGCGTGCATAGTAGCTTGTTGGAAAGCTCTAACTAAGGTCTACAACTTTGCCAGAAATTTCGCAGAAAACATCGTTTAGGACCTAGAAAATCATAAAAAATCATAAAAAAACTTCTATGGAGAACCATTGGAGTCGGTGGAAGAGGTGGGTGGCCATCAATATCCACTTAGATCATTTTGTGGGGACAATGGGAAGTTAAGTTTTAGACAAACATCTCCTCCCCTAGTGTATGAGAGTTCACGCTAACAATATAAAGACTTCAAAATGACCTACAAAGGTTCTCACTCAAGACATTTAGGGAATGAAGTAGATATATTTGAAAAGGACTACTTATGTGTGTGTGTGTTGATTGGAAAGGATCACTTCGAGATCGAAATAATATCGTTCATGGCATTCCATTAGAGAGGGCTTCCCTAGCATTTGGGATAACAAAAAAATTGGCAATACTAGAAACATAAGAAGTTGAGATCGAAGAAATAGTTCTATAATTGACAAAATAAGGAAAGACTTGGATCAATCACTTTTCTTTAACAATCACTTTTTAAGAATTGAAGCTTGGAAAATGGGTTGGTTGCATCTCTTGGTCATGTGTTTTTCATGCTTTCATTCATTCAATATAGTGTTGCTTAGCTACTTCTTTATCGTAATGGTAGTGAGATGATCTCATTGTAAGTTTCAAGCTTATCATTCATGCAAATGGTATCCCTTATATGAATGCAAAGAACCTTTTTTTTTGGTGGGGGGTGGGGGGATCAAGCTTGGAATCTATAGCTCAAGCTAGAGCTAAAGGAAAAATCCCTAGGACCTCACATCCCCTAGTCTTTACTTAGAGCCCCAATTTTAGTCCCAACATACTAGTAATTTAAGTGTTCTTACATACTAAACAACTTGAGGACTTGAGGGGGAAGCAAAAAATTTCTCAAGAGTTAGTCTCAACACTCTTAGTTTGGTTGGGTGCTTGGATTACAGTGGTAGACTATTCATATTTGAAATGAATACCCATAATTTTACAAACTAAAAGCATCTATTAAGACCCTAAACAATTTGAATGGAGCAAGGGAAACTCAAAAATGATGTCACCCCCCAATGTCACACTCAAAGAGGGGAGTGGAGTGGTAGTTCACCCTTTCTAGGGGTACTAATTGAATAAAAGGTAGGGACCACTTTGGATCTAAAGGAAAACATCCACAAAATATGAGGTTGGGGTGGGCCACCTGCTTAGTTCTCTAGGGCTAAAGTAGGTAGAACATAACATACATCTAAATGCGAGGAGTAGAAAATAGGAGGTAGAAAATAGTTGATCTTGAAATCAAAAAGTTAACCCCTCACTAATCCTAAAGGAGTTGGAAAATAGGAGGCTAGGGATGAATTTCCCTGGTTAAAGTAGTAATGTTAGGGGCATTCCAAAGGCAAACATCAGGGACTAAGGCCTTTTCATGTACCTTACCTCCACCTTATGTTTTTCATGTTGCACATGTGGAGCTAGGGCACACTGTTCTAGGGGATATACTGTCTTTAACTACCTTCGATAACACTCATGATCTAGTGATTGAATTGATTTAGCTAGTAATATTTGGAAGATGAATTCTTTTATCACTCAGTTTGTAGTTTGGGTCATGGACTGAAGGATAGAGGACAAACTGGCGTAACATGAACCGTCCCCACCTAATGTCACCTCGATGGGGAGGTTGTTTCTATTTAGGGAGGTTAGCCCAGGGGAGACGTCCCCGACAACCTAGGGTTTGAAGAGGCAGAAAGTATAAGGTCAAGTTTTAGAGTTCCCTCCTCACAGGTTACCACCAATGTTAGATAGTCCGGCTAATTAGCCAATAAATGAAGTGTATGCCCTATTGACAACACCTGCCCGGAACAAGACAACAACAACACAATATGTATATGCAGGCTATAACTCAAAGGGTTAGTACTTCAATGACTATCTGCTATTATTCAATAAACAATATAATACAATAGATATAAAATGAAGTCAACGTTTTGTTAATTAGCTATGAAAGACCACCAATTCATCAATATCTATAGAGATGACTAAGCCAACAATATGTCCCATTAACAATTTGCTCAATAAATGCTTGAAATCATCACTTAATTGCTTATATTCAACTTTTGTTGAGTCAAGATGAAATAT
The DNA here is from genome assembly GCA_032191745.1 of Picea mariana. NCBI lineage: Eukaryota > Viridiplantae > Streptophyta > Pinopsida > Pinales > Pinaceae > Picea > Picea mariana. The sequence goes on along the minus strand of JASDQU010100233.1, from coordinate 441,579 downwards.
CCAACTATGACGTCAGCCCTAATGGTTAGTTCTGTTAGTTAGGGTTTCAAAATTATAGTTTTGAAAGTAGTTTTGTACACTAAGACTTCAACGTTGGAGGTTAGATATCAGTGCCTTAGGGTATATGGAGTCAAAAGATAAGGGCACAAGGTCTTGAAAGGATGAAAGCTTGAAGACTAGAGGGAAGGGTTCTAGAGTGTTGCAAAGGCAGGGCCATAGAATCAAAACCCTAGGGGAAAGAGGCTCACTCCGATGTTGCTTAAGCAAGGCCTCGTGCTCTTTCCTCCCTCTTTAGGTCAACTTGGCAAAATGACTAACATAAAGAATAAGTCTAAGGGAGAAAGTGTTGTAAGGACAAGGCTTTCAAACCCTAGAAGATGAAAACCCTAGGTGTAGATAACCTAGGCCTAGGAAGTCACCTTCTTTCAACCTATAAACTTCAACACTAGCTCTAAGGAAGAAGCAAGATAAGTGTAGCAAAGGCTAGGCTCTATCTCTTTTCTTCAATGGCTAAAAAATTTCTCTCTAAGGGGACATGTAACAATGACCTACTTGTGTGCTTGTTACCTAGGGTTTTAAATCAACAATATAATAAGCAAATGCAAGAAATTACACCTACAACCATTCATTAAGAAGTTTAGCAAGAAAATTTACTTACATATCATGAAGAGAAGCATAAGCAAACCCTAGTTGTAAACTTTCCTTGAGAGAAATGCCATAAAATGCCAAAAATATCCTTCCAATAGCAAGTGCGCCTTACTTAGACAACAAATCTACCCAAGAAGGGCGCAAAAATCAGACCTCACAAGTGTGAGTGAATTGTGTTATGTCAAAATGAGGGAAAACATCCTCAATTTATATCATCCAATGACCTTTAATTAAAATTAGGTCATTAAAACAACCGACAAGGCTAATAACTAAAAATCATACTGTTTTACATTAAACTGCTAAAAGAAAACCCTAAATGAGCAATGAGCAAGACGTCTAGCCCATTTGAGGGAGACATTGGCCCTTTTTAGGGCAAATCACAGCACTGGATGACAAACATTAGCCCTCTCTGGGCCTCCAAACTCTGCCACACGTGACAAACTGCCCTGTAAAGCTGCCATGCGCTGGAGGTGACATCAAGGATCTCTGGAGGATGTCTTGGGTCAACAAAGGGACACGTTCCACCTGCAGTGGGTCAACCCCCTAGGGCTGGGCTCAGCCAAGGTGTCCTGGATGAAGATGTCCTTCTTCTTCTCTCGTGCAAAGGCTCGACCAATCACTGTTGTGTCTCTACCCCTAAAGAAGTCCCAACAACCATTTGATGGGCTCTTCAGCCCCATGGAGGTCCGAACTAATCATCTCCCCATGTGTACTGGTCCACCTGGTACCTGTCCGTCGGGCATGGTCCTGCACATCAAAAACTTCGCCCTCCATGGGCTCATTAGTCCTCGGGATCATAGCAATGTCAATCATATATCATCATTAATTTTATCAAATGCATGCATAAAACCCCTAGCATATCATCTAATAGCTCAAAGATATTACAATGACCTACTATACAAAGCTGAAGAAAAAGACAAAGTGCCCTATTGGGCCAGCATCCATAAGAAAAGGAAAGTTCCCAAAGGATATCATTCAAGCCATGTAATACGAGGTGGTGTGATCTAAGGATGTCCAGAAATAGTGAAAGACGGGTGGATATTATCCGTGGGTGCCTTTGTAGGAGGCGAGCTGCACCTGTCATGGATGCAATTCTTTCCAAGCCCTTTATTGCCTTTATTCTTTCTTTTCTTTATTGTTTTTTCCTTCTTTTTATTTCAAGGTCTAACTAGAGGACACTGCCTTGGCGTGGTGACCAGAGCTGACAGTGTTACCCACGAGTACTTTCACAGAGATGATAAGGCTGGCTCGTGATGAGACCCCTTTTCCCTTGGCCATGCAACCAAAGGTCACTGCCCTGGCGTGGTAACCAAATAATGGAAATGTCATACTGCTAGGTACCTATGAACATAATGGGCTGGCTCGTGATGAGACCCCCCATCCTCTTGGTTAGGTCTTGTTTTATTGTCATTTTTCTTTGGGTCCCTCTTGTTTCTTATTGAGAGGCCTTTTATTTCCTTCTTGGGGATCCCTGGGCGAGGAATCTCTAGGTTTTATTTTTTATGGCTTTTATCTCTTATTAGCTGCTTTTACCCCCTGGGCCTTTAGCCCCTTCTTCCCACAGAATAAAGTGTAACCCCACAAATAAGTCATCCTAATGTCCGGACTAGGGGAATGGGATAGATGAATGGGAGATAAGATGTAAAAATGATAATATGATGGGAGTGGACGATGGCTCTTCAAAATCCCCCCCGGTGGCTAACCAAACCCCATGGATACAAGCTTGCTAGGGTACCTCGTTAATCCCCCCAACCATGGTCAAGCAGGTTAGTGTAAGATCCAAGCAGTCGTCAGAAATGAAAGGAATCTGATGCATATATCTGAAAGTTATAATGATCAAACATGACACATACCATGATACCTGGACCAATTACCTCATGGAGCAAAAGTCTTTTCTGATACAAGTCCCAGCCGAAGGTGATGGATGCTGCTGCTGTTGACAGGACAGGTCTGATGAAGAAGAAGAAAGATGGGCCCTCCAGGGCCATGCTCAGGTCAATCCTGCTTTCGATACTCCATGTCTAGGACCTGTGGGCCTCGAGACATGATCTCCTAGTTATCCCTAGAAATCGGGGATAACATCTGGCTCCAACTCGGGGACATGTGCTCACGGTAGAGTGCATGAGAACCTCAACATCTCTGGCATAAACTTGCAGACTTTCTCATACTCGAAAATGGCATCAGTAACAAAGGTGGGGTGGTGTTGCCACCCCGCAAATATAATATATATGTATATGACTGAAATAAAACAATCAATATGCATGTGAGGAAACAAACTAACATGAAATGCAGATGGTATAATGGACGGAAAAATGCCTACCTACACTTACCTGTGGAATCATGTCCCACCACCTTGGTGGGGTTTGAGGAGGCGTCCGCTAATGGGTAATGGGTGCCTTCTTCCTTCCAAAGTGGACAAGTAGTACGAGTTATCAACTGATTCCATTCCGACTTTGAAAGGTCCGAGCCATGATTACGTACTTCCTTTCACGTTAGTTGGCTTTCCTTTCTCAGTATCCCACATCCATACCAAATCTCCCTCCTTTTGTTTTCTGATATTGTGTTTGGTTGTTCCTTGAACAACCCTGGTGTACTGTACTGAGGGAGGTGGGTGGGCTTCTAGAGTAAAAACTTCTTGTTGGGATGGATGAATTTGCACGTCCTCTTCATCCTTTTTCCTTTTTAGTATCTTCACTGTCCCAACCTCTTTGTTCTGAAATTCATCTAGGAGTTGATGGTATTCTTCTTTCTTGGGCCATTCAATCTGGTCAAACTCTTCTTCTGTTGCAAAGGGCATATCTTCCAGAGAATATTCTTGAAGAGTTTGTATCACATCTTTCCGCGCTTCATTTATGGGAGGAACAACATCTTGCACATGGTTTCCAGTTATCGGCACATTGAGTAAATGTCCAGTTGTCCTATCTTTCAAAGGTAATCGCAAAAAGGTGAGATCCATTTCAAGGGACCCGCCTATCATTGCACCAAACTTCCTAGACAACAACGTTCCCCACACATCCGGGACATCAACCACTATAATATCTATGTGGACTGTCTTCTTCGGGAATTCTTTCAAGTGCACTTCGACATTTTCAACCACACCATGTGTGGGTATTGCTTTAGATTCAAAACCACACACATTCCTGTAAGGCCTAGTGACCTTCAAACCCATTTGCTGCATGACTTTAAGAGACATCATATTTGCACCATCATTGGTATCTAGCATGCAATTGTTAAGGTATTTGTTGTTCATCATTAGGGTCATGAAGAAAGGGGGGTTTTCACCATACTGGATTCTGAAGTGATCAGCCTGTAACATAATTGGGGGGTCCATAGGCTCACCTGTTCCCGAAAAGAAGGTATCAAAGCGTTCTTTAATAGAGGGGATCTTAATTGCTTCTTTTAGGGGAACGTTTACATGCATCTTTGACAAGGCTCCTTCAAAGTCAAAATCGATGTTAACCTTATCAGTTTTGGATGTCTTGAGAGGAAGAACCTCAAGAGATTTTGGTTGGTTAGTGATAGGTTGTTTCAGATTCTTTCTCATGTATACTTGGACTTCTTGCCTTTTCATATTTTCTCGTGATTCTTGATCCAAGTTGTTTATTATTACCATCCTTGCTGCTCTTGTTGCTTCCTTCAGGGCTTGTTGATGTTCTATATCTGTGATATTTATCTGAGGAAGGTTCATAAAGCAGTCCAGATTGTTGACTTGTTGCTGGCTGGCGTTATAAGGACATTCATTCTCCCAATGTGCTTCACTGCATTCCAAGCACCAAGGGATTTCATCAACGACGTTTGTAGGGGCCAAAGTATTCGGGACTTCATTTTCATTCTTCGGCTTGTAGGCTTGGTTCCCTTTCTGGAATTGCCCTTTGAATGGAGGTCTAGGTGCCTGGGTCTGGGACTTTTCAAGTCTAACGATCCGACTCATCATTTCTTCTTGATTCTTCATGATGCTATCCACAGAAGCTTGTAGCTTGCTGATACTGGTGCAGAGATCTGAAGTAGGCTCGGCATTGTGTACTACTTTTTGCTTGGTGTCAATTCTCCCCCTAGGGTTAGCAAAGGGCTCAATCTTGGATGAAAGAAGATTTCCCTCTATGTTGGTAGCGAGCTCTTGGGCTTCTTGAATGGATTGGGGGTCTTTGTCTCTAAGAAGATACCCTAACTAGCCACTGAAAGATCTGGTGTAAATGTGAACAAGATAGTCATCTTTCAGATGATGGCTTGGGTCTTTGTCTTTAAGAAGATACCCTAGCTGGCCACTGAAAGATCTGGTGTAAATGTGAACAAGATAGTCATCTTTCAGATGATGGCTTGGGGGAATTCTTTGGAGTAATGCTTCGAATCTAGTGTGAAATTCCCGAATAGACTCATTCTCATGTTTGGCAAGGCTATTTAGTCGAGTGAGCAACATATTAGGTTCTTCTTTGATGCTCCATCTTCTGAGAAATATTTTCTCAAGTCTATCCATGGTTTTAATGCTTCCATCAGGAAGACTGAGATACCAACGTCTTGCAGCATCATAAAGGGTAGCAGAGAATAATTTCATGACCAATTCTTCAGTGTCATCGCTAATGGGGTGAAGATGAAAAAATGCCCAAAAGTTACTCATATGCTCGTCTGCACTAGTGGCATCAGTGCCGGTAAGCTTAGGCAACCACTTTTCATACTTGGGTGGCATTTGCCTAGGGTAGCCAGGTATGGATGACATGTCTAATGGCTTGAACAGAGTAGATGACCATTGTCTTTGATTGTTAACTGGGTTTGTAGTACCGGTCTGAGAGGTAGACATGTTTAAACGAAGTCTCTTTCAAAAAAGTGACTTGACAAAAGGTGAATTTAAAGGAGGCTTCCTTTTGAAAGCTAAAGGAGGATTATTGAATCTTCTTTCGGTTTGTGGAGTCGCCAGATAATTTTCCTGAAACTATCAAAGAATAGGGGAATAAAGTCTAGTGGAGTCGCCAGGTAAGCTTGTAAGAGAAAGGTCTTTGAGGCAAGGCTTACCAAAAGATTTGTCGTTGAGGAAGATTGACTCAGTGTTCCCCGACAACAATGGAAAAATGTTATCGCTCAGTTTGTAGTTTGGGTCATGGACTGAAAGATAGAGGAAAAACTGGCGTAACATAAACCTTCCCCACCCGATGTCACCTTGATGGGGAGGTTCTTTCTGTTTAGGGAGGTTAGCCTAGGGGAGACGTCCCCGACAACCTGGGGTTTGAAGAGGCAGAAAGTATAAGGTCAAGTTTTAGAGTTCCCTCCTCACAGGTTACCACCAATGTCAGATAGTTCGACTAATCAACCAATAAATGAAGTGTATGCCCTATTGAAAACACCTGCCCAGAACAAGACAACAACAACACAATATATATATGCAGGCTATAACTCAAAGGGTTAGTACTTCAATGACTATCTGCTATTATTCAATAAGCAATATAATGCAATAGATATAAAATGAAGTCAACGTTTTGTCAATTAGCTATGAAAGACCATCAATTCATCAATATCTATAGAGATGACTAAGCCAACAATATGTCCCATTAACAATTTGCTCAATAAATGCTTGAAATCATCACTTAATTGCTTATATTCAACTTTTGCTGCATCAAGATGAAATATACAACTATGACGTCAGCCCTAATTAGGTTAGTTCTTTTAGTTAGGGTTTCAAAATTATAGTTTTGAATGTAGTTTTGTACACTAAGACTTCAACGTTGGAGGTTAGATATCAGTGCCTTAGGGTATATGGAGTCAAAAGATAAGGGCACAAGGTCTTGAAAGGATGAAGGCTTGAAGACTAGAGGGAAGGGTTCTAGAGTGCTACAAAGGTAGGGCCTTAGAATAAAAAAACTAGGGGAAAGAGGCTCACTCCGGTGTTGCTTAAGCAAGGCCTCGTGCTCTTTCCTCCTTCTTTAGGTCAACTTGGAAAAACAGCTAACATAAAGAATAAGTCTAAGGGAGAAAGTGTTGTAAGGACAAGGCTTTCAAACCCTAGAAGATGAAAACCCTAGGTGTAGATAACCTAGGCCTAGGACGTCAACTTCTTTCAACCTATAAACTTCAACGCTATCTCTAAGGAAGAAGCAAGATAAGTGTAGCAAAGGCTAGGCTCTATCTCTTTTCTTCAATGGCTAAAAAATTTCTCTCTAAGGAGACATGTAACAATGACCTACTTGTGTGCTTGTTACCTAGGGTTTTAAATCAGCAATATAATAAGCAAATGCAAGAAATTACACCTACAACCATTCATTAAGAAGTTTTGCAAGAAAATTTACTTACATATCATGAAGAGAAGCATAAGAAAACCCTAGTTGTAAACCTTCCTTGAGAGAAATGCCATAAAATGCCAAAAATATCCTTCCAATAGCAAGTGTGCCTCACTTAGACAACAAATCTACCCAAGAAGGGCGCAAAAATCAGACCTCACAAGTGTGAGTGAATTGTGTTATGTCAAAATGAGGGAAAACATCCTCAATTTATATCATCCAATGACCTTTAATTAAAATTAGGTCATTAAAACAACTGACAAGGCTAATAACTAAAAATCAT
>JASDQU010100233.1:380338-407758 GCA_032191745.1 Picea mariana | reverse complement strand
ACTTCGACATTTTCAACCACACCATGTGTGGGTATTGCTTTAGATTCAAAACCACACACATTCCTGTAAGGCCTAGTGACCTTCAAACCCATTTGCTGCATGAATTTAAGAGACATCATATTTGCACCAACATCGGTATCTAGCATGCAATTGTTAAGGTATTTGTTGTTCATCATTAGTGTCATGAAGAAAGGGGGGTTTTCACCATACTGGATTCTGAAGTGATCATCCTGTAACATAATTGGGGGGTCCATAGGCTCAGCTGTTCTCGAAAGAAGGTATCAAAGCGTTCTTTAATAGAGGGGATCTTAATTGCTTCTTTTAGGGGAATGTTTACATGCATCTTTGACAAGGCTCCTTCAAAGTCAAAATCGATGTTAACCTTATCAATTTTGGATGTCTTGGGAGGAAGAACCTCAAGAGATTTTGGTTGGTCAGCGGTAGGTTGTTTCAGATTCTTTCTCTTGTATACTTGGACTTCTTGCCTTTTTATCTTTTCTCGTGATTCTTGATCCAAGTTGTTTATTATTTCCATCCTTGCTGCTCTTGTTGCTTCCTTTAGGGCTTGTTGATGTTCTATATCTATGATATTTATCTGAGGAAGGTTCATAAAGAAGTCTAGATTATTGACTTGTTGCTGGCTGGTGTTATAAGGACATTCATTCTCCCAATGTGCTTCACTGCATTCCAGGCACCAAGGGTTTTCATCAACGACGTTTGTAGGGGCCAAAGTATTCGAGACTTCATTTTCATTCTTCGGCTTGTAGGCTTGGTTCCCTTTTTGGAATTGCCCTTTGAATGGAGGTCTAGGTTCCTGGGTCTGGGACTTTTCAAGTCTAATGATCTGGCTCATCATTTCTTCTTGATTCTTCATGATGCTATCCACAGAAGATTGTAGCTTGCTGATACTGGTGCAAAGATATGAAGTAGGCTCGGCATTGTGTACTACTTTCTGGTTGGTGTCAATTCTCCCCCTAGGGTTAGCAAAGGGCTCAATCTTGGATGAAAGGAGATTTCCCTCTTTCTTGGTAGCGAGCTCTTGGGATTCTTGAATGGATTGGGTATCTTTGTCTCTAAGAAGATACTCTAGCTGGCCACTGAAAGATCTGGTGTAAATGTGAACAAGATAGTCATCTTTCGGATGATGGCTTGGGGAAATTCTTTGGAGTAATGCTTCGAATCTAGTGTGAAATTCCCGAATAGAATCATTCTCATGTTTGGCAGGGCTATTTAATCGGGTGAGCAACATATTAGGGTCTTCTTTGATGCTCCATATTCTGAGAAAGATTTGCTCAAGTCTATCCATGGTTTTAATGCTTCCATCAAGAAGACTGAGATACCAACGTCTTGCAACATCATAAAGGGTAGCAGAGAATAATTTCATGACCAAGTCTTCAGCATCATCGCTAATGGGGTGAAGCTGAAAAAATGCCCAAAAGTTACTCATATGCTCCTCGGCACTAGTGGCATCAGTGTCGGTAAACTTAGGCAACCACTTTTCATACTTGGGTGGCATTTGCCTAGGGTAGCCAGGGACGGATGACATGTCTAATGGATTGAACAGAGTAGATGACCATTGTCTTTGATTGTTAACTGGGTTTGTAGTACTGGTCTGAGAGGTAGACATGTTTAAAGGAAGTCTCTTTCCAAAAAGTGACTTCACAATAGGTGAATTTANTTGTTAACTGGGTTTGCAGTACTGGTCTGAGAGGTAGACATGTTTAAAGGAAGTCTCTTTCCAAAAAGTGACTTCACAATAGGTGAATTTAAAGGAGGCTTCCTTCTGAAAGCTAAAGGAGGATTATTGAATCTCCTTTTGGTTTGTGGAGTTGCCAGATAGTTTTCCTAAAACTATCAAAGAATAGGGGAATAAATTCTAGTGGAGTCACCAGGTAAGCTTGTAAGAGAAAGGTCTTTGAGGCAAGGCTTACCAAAAGATTTGTCGTTGAGGAAGATTGACTCAGTGTTCCCCGGCAACGGCGTCAAAATGTTATCACTCAGTTTGTAGTTTGGGTCATGGACTGAAGGATAGAGGACAAACTGGCATAATAGGAACCTTCCCCACCCAATGTCACCTCGATGGGGAGGTTCTTTCTGTTTAGGGAGGTTAGCCCAGGGGAGACATCCCCGACAACCTGGGGTTTGAAGAGGCAGAAAGTATAAGGTCAAGTTTTAGAGTTCCCTCCTCACAGGTTACCACCAATGTCAGATAGTCCGGCTAATCAGCTAATAAATGAAGTGTATGCCCTATTGAAAACACCTGCCCGGAACAAGACAACAACAACACAATATATATATGCAGGCTATAACTCAAAGGGTTAGTACTTCAATGACTATTTGCTATTATTCAATAAGCAATATAATGCAATAGATATAAAATAAAGTCAACGTTTTGTCAATTAGCTATGAAAGACCATCAATTCATCAATATCCATAGAGATGACTAAGCCAACAATATGTCCCATTAAGAATTTGCTCAATAAATTGTTGAAATCATCACTTAATTGCTTATATTCAACTTTTGCTACGTCAAGATGAAATATCCAACTATGACGTCAGCCCTAATTAGGTTAGTTCTGTTAGTTAGGGTTTCAAAATTATAGTTTTGAAAATAGTTTTTTACACTAAGACTTCAACGTTGGAGGTTAGATATCAGTACCTTAGGGTATATGGAGTCAAAAGATAAGGGCACAAGGTCTTGAAAGGATGAAGGCTTGAAGACTAGAGGGAAGGGTTCTAGAGTGCTGCAAAGGCAGGGCCCTAGAATCAAAACCCTAGGGAAAAGAGGCCCACTCCGGTGTTTCTTAACCGAGGCCTCGTGCTCTTTCCTCTTTCTTTAGGTCAACTTGGCAAAACGGCTAACATAAAGAATAAGTCTAAGGGAGAAAGTGTTGTAAGGACAAGGCTTCCAAACCCTAGAAGATGAAAACCCTAGGTGAAGATAACCTAGGCCTAGAACGTCACCTTCTTGCAACCTATAAACTTCAACGTTAGCTCTAAGAAAGAAGCAAGATAAGTGTAGCAAAGGCTAGGCTCTATCTCTTTTCTTCAATGGCTAAAAAAATTCTCTCTAAGGGGACATGTAACAATGACCTACTTGTGTGCTTGTTACCTAGGGTTTTAAATCAGCAATATAATAAGCAAATGCAAGAAATTACACTTACAATCATTCATAAGAAGTTTTGCAAGAAAATTTACTTACATATCATGAAGAGAAGCATAATCAAACCCTAGTTGTAAACCTTCCTTGAGAGAAATGCCATAAAATGCCAAAAATATCCTTCCAATAGCAAGTGCGCCTCACTTAGACAACAAATCTACCCAAGAAGGGCGCAAAAATCAGACCTCACAAGTGTGAGTGAATTGTGTTATGTCAAAATGAGGGAAAACATCCTCAATTTATATCATCCAATGACCTTTAATTAAAATTAGGTCATTAAAACAACTGACAAGGCTAATAACTAAAAATCATACTGTTTTACATTAAACTGCTAAAAGAAAACCCTAAATGAGCATTGAGCAAGACGTCTAGCCCATTTGAGGGAGACATTGGCCCTTTTTAGGGCAAATCACAGCAGTGGATGACAAACGTTGGCCCTCTTTGGGCCTCCAAACTCTGCCACACATGCCAAACTACCCTGTAAAGCTGCCATGCGCTGGAGGTGACGTCAAGGATCTCTGGAGGATGTCTTGGGTCAATAGAGGGACACGTTCCACCTGCAGTGGGTCAACCCCCTAGGGCTGGGCTTAGCCAAGGTGTCCTAGATGAAAATGTCCTTCTTCTTCTCTCGTGCAAAGGCTCGACCAATCACTGTCCTGTCTCTTCCCCTGATGAGGTCCCAACAACCATCTGATGGGTTCTTCAGCCCCATGGAGGTCCGAACTAATCATTTCCCCATGTGTACCAGTTCACCTGGTACCTGTCCGTCGAGCATGGTCCTGCACATCAAAAACTTCACCCTCCATGGGCTCAATAGTCCCCAGGATCATAGCAATGTCAATCATATTTCATCATTAATTTTATCAAATGCATGCATAAAACCCCTAGCATATGATCTAATAGCTCAAAGATATTACAATGACCTACTATACAAAGCTGAAGAAAAAGACAAAGTGCCCTATTGGGCCAGCATCCATAAGAAAAGGAAAGTTCCCAAAGGATATCATCCAAGCCATGTAATACGAGGTGGTGTGGTCTAAGGATGTCCAGACATAGTGAAAGACAAGGGTGGATATTATCCGTGGGTGCCTTTGTAGGAGGCGAGCTGTACCTGTCATGGATGCAATTCTTTCCAAGCCCTTTATTGCCTTTATTCTTTCTTTTCTTTATTGCTTTTTCCTTCTTTTTATTTCAAGGTCTAACTAGAGGACACTGCCTTGGCGTGGTGACTAGAGCTGACAGTGTTACCCATGAGTACTTTCACAGAGATTATAAGGCTAACTCGTGATGAGACCCCCTTTCCCTTGGCCATGCAACCAAAGGTCACTGCCCTGGCGTGGTAACCAGATAATGGCAATGTCATACTGCTAGGTACCTATGAACATAATGGGCTGTCTCGTGATGAGACCCCCCATCCTCTTGGTTAGGTCTTGTTTTATTGTTATTTTTCTTCGGGTCCCTCTTGTTTCTTATTGAGAGGCCTTTTATTGCCTTCTTGGGGATCCCTGGGCGAGACATCTCTAGGTTTTATTTTTTATGGCTTTTATCTCTTACCAGCTGCTTTTACCCCCTGGGTCTTTAGCCCCTTCTTCCCATAGGATAAATTGTAACGCCACAAATAAGTCATCCTAATGTCCGGACTAGGGGAATGGGATAGATGAATGGGAGATAAGATGTAAAAATGATAATATGATGGGAGCGGACGATGGCTCTTCAAAATCCCCCCTGGTGGCTAACCAAAACCCATGGATACAAGCTTGCTAAGGTACCCCATTAATCCCCCCAACCATGGTCAAGCGGGTTAGTGTAAGATCCAAGCAGTCGTCAGAAATGAAAGGAATCTGATGCATATATCTGAAAGTTATAATGATCAAACATGACACATACCATGATACCTGGACCAATTACCTCATGGAGCAAGAGTCTTTTCCGATACAAGTCCAAGCCAAAGGTGATGGATGCTGCTGCTGCTGACAGGACATGTCTGATGAAGAAGAAGAAAGATGAGCCCTCCAGGGCCATGCTCAGGTCAATCCTTCTTTCGGTACTCCATGTCTAGGACCTGTGGGCCTCGAGACATGATATCCTAGTTATCCCTAGAAATCGGGGATAACAAATCCAAAATGGCATAAAAATTGAGTATCAAAAGTACTTTTTCACCCATCCACCCTAACATTTCTCAAGACTTCATTATAATGAATGTTATCTCTTATATGAATGTAAAGAGCCTAAGAATAAGTACTCACTACTAGAGTCTCCTATAGTATAGTAATGGTATTAGTATGGCCCATTTACTTTTTGTGGTCTTTTCCCAATCCGACTCAAAAAAAGAAGCTAGGTAAGAACACTAGTTATACACTTAACAAATGGTATTAGTATGCCCCTTTTACTTTTTGTGGTTTTGCCTAATCCGACTTAAAAGAGAAGTTAGGAAAGAACACTAGTTATACACTTAACAAATACAATTTGTCTGAGAGTGTAGGTTTTCACAGTTTGTCATGATGCTTTTTGATATTTCTAGATTCGACACAATTTATATCCAGAAATATCAACAAGCAAATACAATTTGATCGATGTTTTATCTTTCCAACCCAATCAAATAGAAACAAGGGTAAATGATGCTATGCAGCTAGTCCCTGCCTTGTTAGTTACTTATAACTTGCAAGCAAAATTTGTTTATGCTTATTATATTGTTTAAGGTTATTTCCTATGCACAATTATCACAACTATCTAGATTCCTGAAACGTAACATAATAAACATTATATCGACAGTTTTTTTTAAATGGAAACTTTGTAGCTAAACCCTTGAAAATATATGCATTGGTTTTAAAAATATTTAAAGGAATTTTCTTTGAATTATATGGACAAATTATTCAAATTGAAACTTTATAGTTAAACCCTTGAAAATATATGCATTAGTTTTAAAATATTTAAAGGAACTTTCTTTGAATTGAAAATTCGTATCTAAACCCGTGAAAAAATATGCATTAGTTTAAAAATTATTTAAAGGAACCAGAGATAACAAATATTGAAAATTATGTATTGTAGTTCTAATACCGATATAACAACTACACAATTATAATGTGGCCTTTTTCAACATGCCTTTTTAAATTTTTTTCAATAATGTGTAGCACGTATAGTAAATACATCAATATTTCTTATAGTTCAACCAAACATAACAATTGTTAGTTTATTTTTTGTGAGGAAAACGATACAAATGCCAAATGGGCAATGAAAAATACAAAGCTCAGTTAGTATAGTTAGACAGATATTCAATTCTAGTTCATGTTGACTGTTCAAAAACATAAACAAGAAGCAATTATGTTTAGCTGAAAATTTTACTATCTTAAACAAGCTTTGATTTGTTTGGTTAACATAAACAAGAAGCAATCATGTTTAGCTGAAAATGTTACTATCTTAAACAAGCTTTGATTTGTTTGGTTAGTCATTGCTTCGAAGAGAAATCTTGTCTGTAATTCCAAAGAGAGAGATTTTGTGTAAGCCATTTAATAGAGATTCAAGAAAGAGTTCGAAATACCAGTTCCCTTTGAATTTGGAAGAAGTGGTTGATCCTGGGATTTTACAAGAAATCCATGCCATGAGGTAAAGAGGCGTTGATTTAAAACCAGTTAATTTATCCACCACCTTTTGCATCAGCTGAGCTCGAAGGAGGAACATAGATTCTTCTTTCGCCCAATAAGTCGCCATTTGTTGAGCACTAAATACACCCTAAAAATCCTATGTCAAATTTTACTTTTTGGGTACCACTTGACCTTTTGCACTGTCTAATTCGACTCCATTGGGAAAAATGTTTCCTTTGCTTATCATCTTGACTCTCATTAAGTCTTTCAAAGTTTGTTTAAATCTATGAAAACTCATGACTTAAAAGGTTTAACTTTTAAATAAAGAATTAACAACCAAAATATTAAAAGATGAAAGAAAATCAGTCAGAAAAATTGCGGTTGCTGAGCGCCTATCTTCAGCGGTGTCGGTGAAAGGAAGTTTTATTTCGCGACAAGCATCACACAAAGATATCACCGACAGTCAATCCCCTTCGGCATCGGTAAAAGGCATCAAGAGTTTTGCGAAGATATTAACCAAAGGAAAATGCGCGATAGGTTTATCTTCGATCGTTGATCCACGATACCTTTTCGGCATTGGCAATCTTAGGTTTAGTTTAAGAACGCACATCTGGGAGAAAGTCCCGACTCTGACTAATACTCGTGAGTTAAGTCACCGGTCTTCATTGCCATGTGTCCCAAGCTAGTTTCTCCACATCAGCACTGTACGATGAAATTGATCAACATCAGAGGTCTTTCGCAAAAGAATATCATCGAAAACACCAGTAAAAAATTTCCGACCCCCGATCCACCCATTAGGAAAGCGACACGATGGGACATTTTAGTGCTAGATACGTTGCGATCCAAAGCATTTAAGGGACTAATTAATTCCAAATCTCTCATTAGTTGTTAATTCATGCGCGAATCAAAAGGACCGTTTGAATTTACCAATAGAACACATCACCCTCCGCGTCTGCGTCGTCAACTCACAATGAATTAAATTGCAGAGATTCGATGGTAGATTTGTTTGAATTTCACTTATCACCCAAATTAATTGGTTGATATGACCGATAAGTTCTTCCCTGATAAATCCTCTTGATCCATTGTAAACAAGATCATTCTCCATGCAAAGGAGTTTCAGAGCATCCAGAGGAACGAGATGAGGAATTCAAAAGCTTTTGAACCCCCCCCCCCCGCCCCTCCCCCCCCGTGAGTATCAAACTACAAATTTTAGCAAGCTTCACAGGTATGTACCAGTTTCGATTTTTCATGCTTATGCTTCATACATGTATTTTACCCATTGTTTATCTATACGCTTCTCTAAAGGATTTTATTTTTATTGCAGGAAATAAATCGGCCAAATATTGGGAACAAATGGCCTGGGAACCTCATCGGGAGATTCAAGAAAATAGAGAGAGGAACTGGGTCAAAATCAACAAGGCAATGAAAGATATTGGACTCCCCAAGTTTGGCACACCCGATGACTTTGTCGACTTGCGCGACATCTTCAAATCGCACACTGAGAAAGATTCATCATGGGTCGAAGAAGTAACCAAGGTAATAGACATGACGCCAGGTTAGGTGCGACAGTTTATGGAACACCCGATCAAAGCTCAAGCTATGCTGCAACAATTAAGTGCCAGTCTAGTCAAGTATCGGGCACATGCGGTAGAGATAAGAGAGATTTACATGGCCCTGATGGAACATCATAGATTCCCATACGCCAACACCTGCGAAGAGTTGTTCATCAAGTGGTCGGAGTACGAGAAGAGTCACCCTTTTAAAGTGATATCTTGAGATGACTCATAGACAAACTGTTAGGAGAGAATGCCACGTGGCGAATTTGTTTTAATAATCTGCACTTTAGACGTTACTTTTAGTTAATTTTATGTTATAAATAGGAGCATCGACATATTAGTTGAAGGTCGATGGTTGTTGCAATAAACTCTCATTTTGGTTTTGTTAAGAACTATTTCGGAGCTGCCTTTAATTGAGAAGTCTTTCTGGACCAAAGGCAAGTTGTGTTTTTCATCAAATGCGTGCATGATTGGATGTGGAGAAGAATTATTTCCTATATCATCTCATGAATAGATGTTGTAACAAGTAAGAGCTATTCTATCTATTGTTAAGTTATCTGATGCAATGCTTTACAGTTCTTTTGTTTAATGATGAAGATAAATCATTGTGTTATTATGTGATGGATGATTAGAGTTAAGTGAATTATTTTACTTGCCATTATTTATCACATGCATGTTTTCTTCTGATAATTTGTATCTCAGTCAGAAATTTCAATACTCACACAGTTAATGTATTAGTACTAGGCTTGTGGTAGGCGATCATTGTCTGCATGCTTGAGTAAAGGGTTATCCCAAGCTTAGCCTCTTCTCCAGTAGTTTAGTTTGTCCTCACTTTGTCACCTAGTTGGTTTATACTGGCTTTATCTTATATCAATACTACCTAAGAGAAAATACAAAAAAGAGAACGTCTGAACCGAATGAGAAAGCCTTCACAAGAAAACGTAAAGCCCATCGATTATTTTGGTCAGATCACAAGATTTGGAAAACTATTCCACTATTAAACGTTGCAGAGTCTAATTGGTCCTCGTTTGCGGGTTTGGTTCCTACTGTTGAGTTATAGGGATCTAGGACCCATCAACATGTGGCAGGGAAAAGTTTCAATTTTTGGGCATCTGACATGTAATCATAACTTCTGCAAAGCACATTGAGTTCAAAAAGGAAGGTGTCAAGGTCTTCTTTGGGTAGACCATGAAAATTTGGCAAGGATGAATGAGGGATATTATTCATTTTGGTCACTTCATTTGATCCTTTAATCGGGAATCCGAAGGAAGAGGTTTCTTTCTTGATAGTTTCGTGTGACATCTCCCTCCAAGAGATAAAGGTGCTTTAGGAAAGATAAACTCCCCAGACTGGTACTGTTCACTGAACAGATATTTTGAAGAATTTTTTTATGTTTGAATATAAACTTGTATAGTCTCAGATTCTTGAGCAGAGGACTCGGGTATCTTTTTTGGAAGGAAACATGTTGTAGGTGACAAATAGTTTTCCTGATTGTGATCCTTTCCCTCTTGAGAGTGACCTACATTGTTAGGTTTACGAGGGTTTTTGGGTAAACAAATTAATATACCTTGCTGATCCCTAACTTTGTGCATATAAAATATCAGAAGGACATTCTACAATTTGTTGAAAAGAAATCATATCACTCAATATGCTATAATGAAAATCCATATAACAAAAAAACAACAACTATACTTTTGACAGATCCCCGAAAACGACGCCAAAAATGACAGACTTTTCAATCACTTCCTAATTAATTTAGTAAGCCACTGAAGAGTTGTTCATTTAATTATCAATCTGAGGTCGTATTTAATTTACGAACTATCGTCCACCGTACATGAAAGTATGATGTTGTAATTTCCAATGGGTTGTAGTACTTCTAAATGAATGTCAAAAGGAAATATATAAATTTGCTCTATCAAGTCACCAAATTAAACCATGCCACTTCTTGCAATCAAATCCACACTTGCAAGAATGGAAACACACTTTTGCGAGAAAGTAAATGTCATGCTGGCAGAAAAGTAAATGTCACACTTGCAAGAAAAGTAAATCACACAAGAATCATAGGTGATTCGTTCAAGTATTAAAATGATCTTGATTATTGTGACAAAAGTATGATGGCTCATGTACTAAAATGTAACAAACCTCAAGCTGAAGGAATCAAACCACACCATGTTGTAAACAAAGGAAATAAACTATCTTGATCTGCAAACAAAACAATCGTTAACGAAAAATATAAATGTTGTAATATTAGTGAAAAGTTGCAGTAACATGAGTTACAACAACAAAATTTGTAGCACAAGAAATATTAAAGTTACAACAAAGTATTGAACAAAGGAATTGTTGGAAATAAAACAAATATATGAGAGATGTTGCAACTACACATCTGTTAATAAGAAAATAAGGTTCTACAATGTCAACATGGAGTTGCGACAATGAAAAATATAAGATTTATAACAAAGTGTTAAATAGAGGAATTTCTTGAAATAAAAGAAATATATAAAATATGCTACACCTACTTCTATAAAATACATAAAATACAAACGATATCGAGCTAAGGGAGGGGCCTACCTCCCTAGATGAGGTATTGGTTCACAAATGTAGTAGGGTGCTTAAATGCTCAACACACCATCACTTGGACAAGAATAAAACAAAGCTTATATTGCAAAAAAATGCATAGATCAATACAATTATGTTTTCTAACTTTCATATGCCACCTCTCCCTCCTTTCTTTCATTATCCTTGGCTCAAAGAGAACATAAGTATTTATACATAATAGTTTATTCCTAAATTAATCAAGGGAATCGATGGACAACCACGAGAATTGGGATATTCCATCTCATTACATCGTTTCATCTAAAATATAGCAAAGATCGAGCACATGTTGACTTAATCAGTCGTATGGCAAGTAGCGGCTAAGTCATTCATTCTTTTCTGGATGCTCAATTTCCTTTGTCATCTTCCTACGTGAAGGAGTTGGTTGTTTTACTTCTTGGTCAATCCCTGGATGACAATTGTGTGTTTGAATGATGCATTATTAAAGCAACCATGAAGTTACATCACCCGTCTCATAGTTGCAAAAATGGTCTTGTAGTGAGAGTCTAACGTAGACCCCCCTCCCTCCTCGAGGTTGCTCGACCTCCTAGTCAAGGATCTTCAAATACCTAAGTCGAATCAGCTCTTCGGGCCTGTAATAGACCCATAATTTAATTCACACAGGTCCCTTGTTGTTACCCATGTAGGTTCGATTTACCCACACAACCTATTATTGGCGCTTTTGGTAACTCTTAAAAGGCGAGTGTTATATCCTTTGCTAGTATCTTCTTCAATATGACCGCGATCTATGACCTTACGGTAGCCCCCTTCACGACTTCAGGCTTCGACGATTTTGAGTGCAACTGACTCTTGAATCCCCAAACTCCAAACCAGTGAAATCCCTTTCGACAAGATCTACGACCCACACTTCTCTAACAACCAACGACCGCGATTCACTTCAGGACTCCAGCTTCGGGAGTTCTGAGTGTTCCAAACACCCGTTTCCCTGGAGTGAATTTTACCCGAAGCTACAGATCGATCGCCACGTGTTCACCTCGATCAATGGTCGAGATTTTCCTTCATTCCCACTTCGGGCAACTTGCAGTCAACGCCCCTTTCTCCTCTTTCTCCCAGAGTGTCAATCCTTCGAAGTGAAAAATATTCTGCCACGCATCCTTTTCCAATGGACGGCTCAAATGAACTTCGATGCTCCGACCTTCGAGAGTTCTTGTGCCTTCACACTTCAATTCCTCTGAAGTGACTTTTCTCCGGAGCAAATATCCACTCTCCACATGTCCCTTCGTTCATCAATGACTCCTATTGACTCCAGCCTTCGGGAATTTTGACCCTCATAAACTTACTCGACAATTTCCCCAAAGTGTTCTATCACCAGAGTGATATATCTAACACCACGTGTTCCAACAACGAACGACTAGGATGATTCCTTACCTTTGGAACTTCGGATGACTTCTGGTCAATGACTCCACTTCCTCCTCATATTTTCCTCCGAAGTGCACGCTTCCAGATTCCGCGATTTGATGACACGTGTCCTTCTCAGATCGACGATCATAATTTACTTCGCTACTTTGGGATTTGGGATTTTTTCTCACTCCACATAGACTTTTCTCCAAAGTTATTTTCCTCTGAAGTTTGCGGATCTCCTCCACGTACCCTTTCCATATCCAACGGTCTAGATTTACTTCAGGCTTCGGGAGTTTGGCAGAAATCATCTTTGCTCCACGCAAATCTCCCAAATATTTTTCTCTCAGACTCTCTGATCTATTTCCACGTATCCTCCTTGATACCAATGGCTAGGATTTCCTTTCGTCGCTTCAAGACTTCGACGATTTCGCTCCTTGAACACTTCCAAATCTTTGAATATGTGAAGTGTCGAAGGACTTCTAAGCCTATTCTCCATGCAACTTCCTTAGATCTCACAGTCTGGAAAGATTCTAACTCCTCTGAACTGATCTTACTTGTCGATTGGGAAATTTTTAGTGGGCTCCTCCCTACTGAATAATTTTCATCCATTATCTCTTCTGAGCTTGTTCTTCCTTGGAACTTTCAACTTCTCAGAATGTTTCTTCGACACTTAGTCGAATATTGACCCTGCGCACGCCTTGCAACAAGTTTCTTTCATGACTCAACTCCTTTGTGGGTGACTGTGCACTCCTTGCAACAGTTCTTACACGACTCAATTGTTCCTCCTGAACAATATGACTTTGAGCATGTTTCTTCCTACGCACACCTTGCGTGGTTTTTTTTCACTCTTTGCAAATAACTTCACGTTATCCCTCCTGAGCTTCTGAGTCAAAATAGGCTCTGTCAACGCACTCCTTCCAGACACTATGCACTCCTTGCATATAAAGATTCACGTTATCTCTTCTGAGCTTCTGAGTCAAAATAGACTCTGTCAACACACACCTTGTGGACACTATGTACTCCTTGCACAAGCTCGTAGAAGAGAAACAATTGAAACTTTTCTAATCTTCATAGATTCATACATTCAACCATGTAATGCATTCATAACATAAGAACAAGTAATAATAGATAATTGCAATTAAACAAAAAGCCTACTATTCATTCAAATAGACAAAGTAACAACAAAATCATACATTTTGGATCAATGCTTCTCTGTTATATTCATTGAAATGAAATGTACATGGGTTCATACGATATTCTTCAGCAACCTCAACAATAACAACTTCAACAACCTTATTTGGGCAACAATACACACATTTATACAAAAAGAATCCTAGAGCTCTTTTTCTACGAGTACCTTAGTGCTATCCTATCAAATTAAAATATTTCAACTACTAAGGCTTATTACAATAAATGATCAGTACAAACAGATAAGAGAGAATGTTTCAGATCTGTACTACTACTAGCTGCATTAAAGAAAAAACAATCTCTATCGATCTCATGCGATGGCTCAGCTCCTAGACATTTAAGATATTCTTTAATTACAATCTTTTCAAGATATTTCTTGACATGCCATCTTTAAATTTCAAAACCACTTCAAATCGCTCGCTAGGGCACTGAGTTGTCCTCCACTTGTGCTTTGATGATGATGTTCCTGCATCATATTCCTCTGGACAAAAAATCATGGACTCCTGCACTAACTTTCCATGATTCTAAATATCTTCTTCATTTACCCAACTGGAATCTTTTATTGGGTGTCCTTTCCACTTTACAAAATACTCAAAATAAGTCTTCGTCCTGGTTCTTTTGTCAATCCTTTGATCTATGATCTCCTCCATCTATGGATTTTCTGCTATAGGCATCTGCTTCTCCCACTGGATCTCTTTCTGATCTTCTGACCCTTTGGTTTCATCTTCCCTGCAAGGATATAGGTATGAAATGTTGACTATGGGTGATATACCCACATCCTTTGGCAACTCCATCTTATAAGCATATTCATCAAATTTCCTTAGGATCTTGCATGGTCCTATCTTCCTCATCTTCAGTTTGTTATATGTTCCCCTTGGGAACCTTTCCTTCCTGAGATGTGCTAAAACTTGATCTCTCACTTCAAATTGAAGTTCTCTTCTATGCTGATAAACTCTGTGTTTATACTCTCTACTGTTGTTCTGCAACTTCTCTTTGATCTAATTATGAAGCTTCTGCATTTTGCAGCGACGTCTTCTACTCCAGCACTTCTAAATTCATTCTTATCCAAATCTCTCAACTCTGATGCTCCTCTTGGATGCATTCCATATACTATTTGGAATGGACTCTTTCATGTACTCTTGTTTGGTGAGTCATTGTATGCAAACTCTACTTATGATAGAATCTGATCCCACTGGCTATGATGTTCAGTGACCAGACTCCTCAGCAAATTTCTTAAACTCTGATTTACCACCTCAGTCTGTCCATGTGTTTGAGGGTGATATGCTAAACTAAAGGACAATTTCCTCCCCATTTTCTTCCACAATGTCCTCCAGAAATGACCAACAAATTTAGTGTCTCTATCTGAGACAATGCTCTTGGGCAACCCATTAAGTCTCACAGCTTCCTTGAAAACCATATTTGCAAAATGTGCATTGCATCACTAGTTTTCTGGCATCAGATAAAGTGTGCCATATTTGAGAATCTATCAACTACAACAAATATGGAATCAGTTCCCCTTTGTGTTCTTGGAAATACCAACATGAAATCCATGCTTATTGCATCCCAAGGCCTATTTGGAATAGGCAATGGTTGATACAACCCAGTTTTCTATCGCTTTCCTTTTGCATGCTGGCAAATCTTACATTTGTTCACAAACTTCTTCACTTTTGCCCTCATACCTGGCCAATAGTATGAGTTGTTCAATTGCGCAAATGTATTTTCATTGCCAGAATGTCCGGCTAGACCTCTACTATGTTTTTCCTTTAGCAGATTATCCCTCATCGAGCACTTTGGTATGCACAATTGGCTACCTTTAAAAAAAATCCATCTTGAATCAGATACTTTGTCCACTGAATTTTGTCTTTAATCACATGATTTTCACATTCTTCATATGCCTCTTTAAAATCTAGATCATCACAATACATCTCCTTAAGGTGTTCAAACCCTAAGGTTTTCACTCGAAATTCTTGCAAAATCAGACATCTCTTGCTCAATGCATCAACAACTTTGTTAGCATTACCGGAAATATGTTTAATGACAAAATTTAATTTTTGCATGAACTCTATCCACTTAGCATGTCTTTGATTTAACTTCTCTTATCTGGTTTTGAATTTTAAAGCCTGATTATCGCTATACAAAACAAATTCCTTTGGAACAATATAGTGCCTCCATTTTTTTAAGGATTGAATTACTGCATAAAATTATTTATCATATGTGGAGTAATTTGTCTTGGTATCATTCAGATTCTCACTGAAATATGCAACAGGCCTATTATCTTGGCTCAAGACTTCTCCAATTACAACTCCACTAGCATCACATCATACTTGAAACGTCTTTCCAAAACATGAAAAGACCATAATCGATTGTTCTGTTATCTTCTCCTTTAGTATCCTAAAACCTTTCTTATCTTTTTCTGTCCACTTGAAATACTTGTGTCTCTTCTTCACCATATCTAACATCGATGTATAAATTCCACTGAAATTTCTAATGAACTTCCGATAGAAACTTGTTAATCCATGGAAGCTTCTCACCTCAAATATGCTCCTTGGTGATGACCATTCTCTAATTGCTCTCGCCTTATCTGGATCCATCTTCAATTCATTTGAAGATATTACAAAACCCAAGTAAATGAGTTTTTTCTTCATAAAAGAATATTTCTTTAGATTTATCAACAACTTCTCCTGCTGCAATCTTCTCATCACTAATGTTAAGTGCCTCAAATGCTCTTCTTCAGTTTTACTGAAGACTAATATATCATCCATATATACAATCACAAACTTACCAATGAATATTTTAATACCTCATTCATCAACCTCATAAAATTACTTGGGGCATTTGTTAATCCAAATGGCATAACAAGCCACTCATACAACCCTTCGTTCATTTTGAAGGTTGTTTTCCACTCATCACCTTCTCTCATCCTTATCTGGTGATATCAACTTTTCAAGTTTATCTTTGAAAAATATCTTGCTCCACTCAAACAATCCATTAATTCATTCATCCCGGGAAAAGGAAATCTATACCTGATGGTGATTTTGTTTATGGCTCTTGAGTCTGTACACATTCTCCATCCTCCATCTTTTTTTGGACTCAACACAGTTGGTACTGCGCATGGAATCAAGATTTCTCTGACTAAACCCTTATCCATCAAATCCTGTACTTGTTTCTTTACCTCCTCATTCTCTTGAGGTGTCAATCTATACACTACTTTGTTCAGAAAACTCACTCCTAGTATTAGATCAATGTGATGGCTGATACTCCTGATGGGTGACAATGAGCGAGGCAACTCATCCACTACCATGTCAGCAAAATTCTCTAACAACTCCTGAATTTTTCAAGAAGATCATCCATATAAGTACTTGTAAGGATGACTCTGGGATTCCTTACCACAAAAAACTGCATCTCATGTTCCTTCTTGACTTCACTTAGGATTTCCTTCCCACTCATGAGAAATATACTTGTGATGGCTTCTTCCTTCACTTTATTATCCTCTATTGGTAGTAGCATGCATTTCCTACCATTTTTATCCAAGGTATAAGTATTCTTCCTCCCATCATGAATGACATTTATGTCAAACTGCCATGGTCTCCCCAACAATACATGACATACATCCATGGGAATCACATCACACAAAATATCATCTCTATATCTTCCTATCTTAAATTCAACTAGGAATTGTTTAGTTACCATTATCTGGTGTCCTTTCTGCAACCATGAGACTCTATACAGACTCGGATATGCAGTTGTTTCTAGCTCCAATTTCTCCACGATTTCTGTGGATACTAAGTTATCAGTGCTCCCACTATCAATTATCACCTTGCATACTCTGTCTTTTATCTTGCAAGCAGTTCTGAAAAAATTGTTCCTCTGCACTGGTTTTTCCACTTCTTGCTTAGGCTTCAAGAGAACCTTCCTCATCATCAAGGATATCCCATATTTTGTGCCTTCTGCCTCAACATTCCACTTTTTCACTTCTGAAATGTGAACTTCACCTCCTCCTTTCTTTCTCTCGGGGCATTCCCAAGACATGTGTCCTATTTTTCCACAGGCATAACACTTCACCTCTCCTCCTCTGCCTCTTCCTCTTCCTCAAGGAAAAGTATTTCTTCCACCATACTGCCTCCCTTGGGAACTTCCTCCTCTTTCTGAGTGACTATGTGGTTTTCCAGTCTCAACCTTGGGATTTTGTGCCTTGTCATGACCAATTCATTTACCTTTGTTTAGACTTATTCCTCTACTTCACCGACTCTGTTTCCTGGCCAACTTCTCTTATGCCTTCACTGCAATCTGATAAGCATCCTCCACTGTCCTTAATATCATTGTATTGATTTCATCCTGTATTTCATATATTAGGCCATTTATATATCTGACAACCTTTTCATCATCTTTTTCTCTCTATCCAACCCTGATGTTCAACTTATATAACTCCTCTATGTACTCCTTTACTGTCAATCCTTTCTGTCTTAGGTTCTGCAACTTCCTGATCAGATTTATTTGATAATCTTGGGGTATGAATTTATCTTTTAGCTTGGCTACCATTCTATCCCAGTTCTTAATCTTTTGATTTCCCTTGCTTCTCCTATCAATCTGTAGTTCATCCCACCACAGTTTTGCATGTCAATTCAATCTGGTGACAACATATTTCACCTTCTTCTCCTCATCGACGTCTTCATAGTTCAAATACTTATCCATTGTTCGTATCTAATCAAGAAATTCTTCCACATCTAAGTTTCCTTCGTACATTGGGATTTCTATCTTTTCTCTTGCCCCAATTTGACAACATCTTTCAACAAACATTTTTCTGCAACATCTTCTATTGTAGCTTCTTCATCTTTTATCACTTCTCCCTCTGCATCACTGACGTCTCCATCATCAGGTGCTTTCCTTTGTTTTGTCTCCATAGCATCTAATTTGGTGCGATTATCTCTCATATCCCTTTCTACAACTCGATTTTCTATAGGTGGCTCCACACATCTTCTAGGCAACATGGTGCTAAAATTTAGCTTTTGATACCACTTGAGGTTATCAGACTATCTCCTTTCACCTGCTACTTACAGAACCTAAATTCTAGGATCTGATACCACTTGACGCAGACCCCCCTCTCTCCTTGGGGATTCTCGACCTCCCAGTCAAGGATATTCAAATACCTGAGCTGAATCAGCTCTTCGGGCCTTTAATAGACCCAGACTTTAATTCACACAGGTCCCTTGCTGTTACCCATGAAGGTTCGATTTACCCACATAGCCTATTTCTAGAGCTTCTGGTAACTCTTAAAAGGAGATAGCTATCTCCTCTACTAGGATCTTCTTCAATATGACCATGGGCTATGACCTTAGGCTAGCCCCCTTCGCGATTTTAGGCTTTGGCAGTTTTGAGTGCAACTGACTCTCAAATCCTCGATGTTATAGGACTAATCGGTAGGTGCAGACACTAATAGATCTCCCTAGATCCACCTGGATCTAGAACAAAACAGGACAGGACATGACTCTTTCCCTAAGTTATGACCATTGAATTATCTATTAAGGAGGAACAAGTAACATACCTTTGTATCGCTTCCTAGGGTCTCTGTTGCTCCTGCTTCGCTCCGGTGCTCTTGTGAGGTCAAGACCAAGATAACACAAACCAACCAAAGCGAAGATAGCAAAATATATTCAACTGTCAACTTATGTTTATGATCAAGGAATTACACAATAAAGTAAGAATGACTTTATGGGAAAAGGACATGCCGCTGTATCATATTAATCGAAAGTAGAAGATACAACCTGATCACCTTGATGTCGCAAGCTTCCTTTCAGTGGCTCTTGGCTCCAACACACACACTTGCTCAATCCTTGTATAAAGAATATTGAATCCTCTTGATAGACTTTATAGAGTCTCCAAGCTCCTGTTCAAGCTAGGTCCTTCACACAATTCTTTCACTAATTCTCCAATGAATCTTGCTTAACCTTTTCCATGAAAATTCCATCAATATATAGGAGAGAATGAGATGGTTACTTGGATAAGAATGATCCCACAATATCAAGGAAACCAGTAAAAGGATAACCATTCGAATGCCAACCCATTCTTCTAGAAGATTCCCTTCTAGAACCATCGAGACTTCATATTTTTCCAAGCTTTAGAACAAGTTTGCACCCTAGCTATGTAGCACAATGCAAGAAGTTTTCACCCTAGCTTAGGCAGCCTGTGAGAATGAGTCATTCTCGCACCCTAGGATACTAGCAACCTGCGAACTCTCTTCAAAAGTAAGTTTTCTGGGAAGAGATGAATGCCACTTTTATCAAGAGAAAGTTCTTATGAGGAGCCTGAGTACGCCATCATCAATAAACCATCAATATTGACTAAAATCATGGGTAACAGAATGCCCCCCAAAGTATGAGGCCGGAATCAGTGACAACCAAAAGACTTTGTAAACTGCATGTGTGTGTCAGAAACCAGGAGCGCACCTAATCGGAAACCTGCGAACAACCAAGCATCTGCAAAATATCATATATATTAATTCTGAGGAAGGCATTCCCATACTCAGATCACAGACAGATGACATTGTAGACATAGGTCATGGCCACCAATCATACACTGTAGATTCATGCCATCAAAATATAGCATAGCCACCAGAAATACACTGTGGATCTATGCGAGAAAATTCAAATTAAGACGACATAGCCACGAGACATACAAAGTGGATCTATGTGTCACAAATTATACATATTCCATCGCAACTTGGACAAAGAGATGATATCCAGGGTCTTCAATCTCGTCACCTAAAAGTACGAATCTAACCATGCAATTACATGTGTTGAAGTCGAACATGGTAGAAACCACTTGATTACCGGTCATTGATGAAACCGTTAACAAGTGCGAGGGAAATCACCATTAATGTCAATGACTCCCAAGGTACTCTAGTACAATCCTTCGAATGTGAATGAATGAGTTGAGGTCGAACATCTGATGGAATCTTTCGATCAGAGGTCAATGATGTAAACCTATTGTCGAAAGCGAGGAAACCTGCCATTGAGGCATGCAGGTTCCAAGGTACCAAAAAATTTCTAAGTCTTGATTCCGGATAATGAGCTGAAGTCGACGGAACAAAACTCGTCACATGAGGGCCTTGATGTATCCCCCATCAATGACATGAAATGAGTAATAGATTTTGAAGGTGAAACAGAGTATGATGTAAGTTGGACTGGACATAGGGAAGGCCGACACGGAGAGAATGGACAACTGCAGATGGCTGACTTAATAGAGGTTTCAGATGAATTTCTCTTGAACATATGAACGACACGACCAATGATTTGGTAGCATTGACTCAGAGACGACATAGGGTATGACCTTGTAGCAAATCGAATGAGAGACAAATGGATTTCTCAAACCGGCTTCAAATAATGAATAGGGGGTGTCATGTTCAAGAGCGACACTTACTGCCAATCAATATGAAGATGAGAACATATCCCTTTCCCAAATTTCCCCCCACCATTTCTGGCGAGTACCTCTTTATTTTTACGCAAGCTTGAGGAGGATAACATATGCTTGTTGATATAAGCTTATCCTTCGGAGTATGTTTAACGAACCCTAAGAAGGAGTGGTTCGGTTCCATGACGGATCTATCGATGTTTGTTTAACGAGTCCAAAGATAGAAAACTCGAAGGTTTTTCATGATTATAGAGTCTGGAAAACACTTAAAAGAGAACTCTCTCAGTTCCTTTTTTGTAAAATAGTCTGATGAGACCGAAAAAGAGATAAATTATCGCCCAACAGACGTTTTCTTCAAATACTTTATCGAGCATGAAAATAACAAGGTCGCTCATCTATCTTTTCATGTTTAGAGAGTCTGAAAAGAGCTTAAAGAGGACTCCAGGGGGGTTCCTTTTTCGTATAACCTTGTTGAGCCCGAAAAAGTGATAAAATTATGCTCGATCGCGTTCTCATGTATTTTCGAGTGTGAGAACAGACAAAGACCAAGCTCGAGGTTTTGTGCAAAAACCATGAAAAACAAGCAAAACATGTGAAGAAGAAGAAAAAATATGTCCGCATCCCTGTATATGAATATCGAAGTCGTTACGCTTGCAAAAGTTACACTCAAAAGGGCATTAGGGATTAGGTTTTAATAAATAAATAATTATAAAAGTTCAATAACATGGTAAAAGTAAATATAAAGAAGTAAAAAGTCTTTTTACCATATCATTTTCACTTTACCACTATTTGAGCCCAAAAACCCCTCTTTTACCCTTGAAATTCAGCGTCAAATTGCGGGAGTTACGAGCATCCATTCGACAAACCGTCAGCGGCAGTGAGGTAGGCTCTTTGTCCTCTACTTTTTCATGGTTTAATTTTTCATTTTCATTGGCAAAAAACACCATTTTGAGTTTGTTTTGGGGGTTATTATGGCGCTCAGCCATTCTCGCAGGTGAGCTACACGGGACCTGCGAGAATGGGTCATTCTCGCAGGTGAGCCCAAAGGCGTTTGCGAGAACCTCACACAGTGCCTAAAGGGCACCTGTGAGAACCGCAAAGTGTAAAATTTTTTTAAAAATTTGCTCAATGAAAAGACACCAAATGTTGAATAGAGTTATTAATCTTCTTTTTGTGCTTCTTATGCAGGTATTTGGCCATCACAATGGTTCTGGAATGGCGCGAAAGGGAGCATGAAGAAGATAATGCCATTTCCGGAAATCATCCACCCACTATTGCCGCTTTGTGAAACTGTGGTCTTCTGAAGTACTTTCGTATCCTGAGCATGAGGGCCCAAATCAGGTTATTGGAGTACCTTGTGCATATGTGGGATCCTGATCAACAAGAATTTTATGTAGGGGTCCACACATTGTCCTTGCATATTGAGGACATTTACTTCTTGACAGGACTGTCACGACGTGGGTACCACGTGAGCTTGACTGGTAGCATAGGTGGTGGGCTACCCATGAGTGAGTACTGCCACTTACATTGTGTTCCAGAGGCAGAGAGGAAGAAAGGGAACATAGCTATTTGGGGAGTGCGGGATTTGATCCTCCGCACTATTTTGTTCACCATTGCTCGTATGGCTGGGAGCTCCACTCCTCACATGGCGCTCTAGAGTTACTTTCATTATGCCATAGAGTGTACTGAACCTCCGGTTTTTAACTGGGCAGATGCTGTGCTTCGTAGCATGAAAAGGAAGTTGACCAAATGCAGGCGAGGCGACCTAAAGCAATTCAGGTACAGATCTTTGTTGGTGTCCTTCTTTCTTGAGAGGGTTGTGTTACTGAGGCTGCAGGTTGAGTGGGATTTGCCGGCTCCCACAGATCCAAGAATGTTGAGATGGTGTCAGCTCATGGCCCGGCACGTAGCGGGACCAATTATTAAGTATGATGATACCTTCTTCGACTGGTTGAGACCACAGATGCTGATGGTTGACGATTATGCTTATGCCGGGTTCGATTTCCGAGGATATTCGGATTTAGTCCTGCCTGAGGGTGCTCAGTGGGGGGAACTTGGTAAGCTGTACACATTTTTCTTTTTTAAATGTTTTTGTGAATTTTATCATATGGAAATGTTTTTTATATCTTTGTCCAAGGACTAAATACAAAATTCGTTGTTGATGACACAGATGTGGGACCTTACCGACCTCCTGGTACTTCTCCCATTCAACGGTGAGGAGAGGTGGCGCCAGTGCCACGATGGGACGTCGAGGATTATGAAGCGGTGGAACAAAACCTAGAGGGTTTGAAAATAGATATTCCAGACATGCCTCTTGGAGAGGTTCCACGACGTTATCAACGTCATACAGTAGGAGTGTCAGAGTCCATTGGTCGACTGCTCTGTAGGGTTGCCTGGGCAGTCGTGTGTTACCGTGAATGTCATCCATGACGTCACTTTGTAGAAGCTATGAGCTTCAGATTTTGACATTTTGGTCCTCGGACAAAAAAATTTGTAAAAAACTCTTTTGATCGTTAAATATACAGACGACTTCTACCGGTTTATCTTGTGTTGTGTGAAAATTGATGTGATTGATTTATAAATGATCCAAATGTCTGTCTAATACATAGTTAGCCAATGCATCAGTTAATGTATTTAGACATCTAGGAATATGTTGATATTCAATATAATCAAAATAACGTTCCAAGAGGCGAATTCGCAAATACACCCGTAAAAAAGTAAGACTTCGAATAGTATAGACATTACTTAACTATAGTACTACAAGCTGTGAATCGAGTCGCACAACCAAATGACAGATTCCAAGCGAGATAGAATCAATCAACAATTCGATAACAGTGCTATACTCTACAATATTGTTGGTCGCATGACCGAGGCACACACCTCGTAAGGAGACAAGTTCATTTGTAGGGGCGTAAATTGCCCATGCAACAGAAGCAAGGTTCTAAATACTACGACTAGCGCCATCAGCGAAGCCAATGTAGGGTAGCAAAGACTCCGACATTTGAAAATAAAACAAAATGTCACGTAAGGGCTGAGACCAGATAACGACAAAAGCAAGCTATAGTAACACACAAGAAGTATGATACAATAAAAATACAAGTACTTGTGCACAAGTGATTTTATGCATAGTACTTCTTCAAGTACAACCCATTCCTGGGTTCACTCAAAGGGATACCATCGTAATCTACTAACTCATAAGCCCCTTTTTTTAAAACTCATCGAACGATATAAGGACCTTGCCACATGGCTTAGAATTTTTCGGCTCCTAGCATATCTCGATCTTGTTCATAGAGGAGAACAAGATCTCCTTCGGAGAAAACGTGAGGCTTGACATATTTGTCGTATTGGCCCTTGACACATTTTTTTTGAGCTTCTATGACTAGGGTAGCATCGCATCGAGTTTCGTCTAATCGCATAAGATATAATAGACGTTCTTCCTCAGCATAAGTGTTTGGTAGGAGTTCAACAGCTAGTTTTAAAGAGGGTATCTTGCATTCAATCAGGAGAATGGCTTCCAAACCATAGACTAACCGGAAAGGTGTAAACCTAGTAGCAGACTTGACGGATGTCCAGTAATCCCACAATGCCGAAAACAACATTGTGTGCCAACTTGTTTTGTGAATCCCTATCATTCGTCGGAGCATAGTTATGAGAACTTTGTTAATTTCTTCGACTTGGTCGTTGGCTTGTGGGTAATAGGGCGTTGAGTTTTCATGGCGAAGACCCAAATTTTCAGTAAGTTCAGACATCATGAAGTTTCTAAAGTGGCTACCATGATGTATCCATGCCCCTCGGCCGAGTGGGGGTGACATGTCATGAAATTGATGCCCCATTTCGAAAAGGGACCAATGGAGACCACAGGGTGAAGAGGAGCAGGATGAGACCGTATCTTGTTATTATAGGTCTGGCAAGCATGGAATTTTTGAATGACGATTATGCAGTCGTTAAATAAAGAAGGCCAAAAATACCCTGCTCATAAGATCTTCTGGGCAGTAGCATACCCAGACATATGACCACCACAAGCTCCAGAATGGCAGTCATTCAGAGCTCTCTCGGCTTCGTCGAATGTGAGGCAACATTGAAAAATGAAGTCACTTCCGGCGCAATCGTTGACAATCTGATCAACGAAGGGGGTAGGAAAGTTGTCTTTGGGACAAGCTTTGTTGATATCCCTATAATCAATGCATACACGAATGGTGCCTTGTTTCTTATCGATCGGGACAAGATTGGAAACCCAGTCAGTGAGAGCCACCGGGTAAATAAAGCCAGCTTTGAGAAGTTTCTCAACTTCAAGCTTGATAGCAGCCGCTTTACGTGGGTGAACTGGACGAAGGTGTTGCCGGATGGGTTTAGCGTCGGGGTATGTCTTGATCTCATGTATCAAAATGTTGGGGTCGATACCTGGCATTTCTTCATAGCTCCAGGCGAAGATGTCACGAAACTCTTTGAAAAGGGACGTATAGGTGACTATTTCGTCAGGGGAACATGAAGCTCTGATATGGACATTTTCAACGATTCCAGGTTTGACGGATATGTCGAGAGGAGTAGTGGGCGAGATATTGCTTAAGCTCCCTTCGGAAAAAACATCGTGTGTGGACCCGGGAACAGTTGAGATGACGACAACGGTCGACGAGGTCGATATCTGTTGGTAGTTCTCAATGGTATGTTGCTCCAGAAAGAGGATGGAACGATGATGTCCATCATCTCAAGGGGTGTCTTCCATGACAGACATGATCATCTCGTCAGTGGGAAAAATGACACGGAAAGGATTTGGAGATAACTCACCAAGAGAGGGGGTAGAAGGGGTTGCCGATTGAATGGCCTAATAGGCGGATTCAACCGAACTTAATGGAATTTCGTCGCCGTAACAAAGATAATCTCCAGGGTCAGGTACTATCCAAGGGTCATGAGACGCAGGAAGTTTGTGAATCAAGGTGGAGATCATGTTGATTGAAACAACAGACAAGCGGGGAACATCGAGTGGTGGAATGGGGAAAGTACCCATTAACAAAGAGTCTTTGAGAAGGCCTACACCGACGTTCTCATAACCCGGTGGGGTTTTAGCGATGAACGGTACGTTGCCAGTACGGGTGTCGGAGTTAAAGAAGGGTAATTGGTTGACAGTGATGACCTTCCCTTGATGTGAGAAATGTACCACATGGAAAAGGGTCGACACAACTGCGTGCATGGAATCAATCCAGCTAGGACCAAGCAGAAGATTGTAATCAAGGGGAGCGTCGAAGACTTCCACTTTGACTTGAACCGTTTTTCCTTCTAACGTGATGGGCAACGAAGGAAGGACACCGTAGGGCTTAAAACTGGAGCCATTGAAGGCTTTGAGAGTGTTCTAGGATTCATTCAAAGAGGGAGAGCCAATGGATTTCCAGCAAGTAAGAGACATGACACACGTCGAGGCACCCTCGTCGATAACGGTTCGACAATTGTTTTTGTCAGAGACAATCACTTGGATCTGGAATGCGAGTTGAGGGGGTAAACTTGGAATGTGATCTTTCAAGTCAAAAATTATTAAATTCGTATCCATCAGGTCGATTCCATCGATAGCTTTCAATAGTGCCTTCTGTTGTGTGGGACAACTTTGAAGGACTTCGAGGGTTGACATCGCAGAAGGTGCTTGGACCAGATCTTCAACAATGCTGTAGTTCTGGGYAGCACGAGCATGTGGATTGAAAGCCGATTTCCAAACAATGCCCTTTGGGGGGGGTCGAAGAACTGTGTCGAGGCTCGGTCGTTCGAGATGAAGAGGACCGTTGGTAGGTGGAGTCGTGGGAGAGGGTTGTACCGAGGAAGGAGGTAGATCATCAACCTTCTCTTTAGAGGGAGAATAATCCTTGGCTCGAGTGGTGAGGCCAATGTTGTTTGCTTTGAATCGTCAATACACATCAATACATAAGATGTAGTAGAAGATGAGGGTTGGTCATGAATGACCAACTGATCCTGTTGTTGAGACGGGAAGGGTTGGGACAAAATGGTCGGAGCAGGTGGTTTTGAGGCTCCTTGAAAGAACTTAGTGACCTTGGCACGTCGTGGACATTCCTTCGTGTAGTGATCATCACCACAGATAAGACAAGGGTATCGAGATTTGTGCTTATCCTGATCATCAACAGGTGTATTTTTGGTTCGCTTTGCTTGAGAAGTATTTTTGTCCTCCTTATTCTTACCCCTTCCCTTTTTGGATTTGTTTTTACTGGCTGGAGTAGATTGAACTGCATTGACCTCAGAAGTCTTGCCGGTGGGAGGGGCAGGAGATGGAGCATTTTGAACATTAGAAGAAGTAGGTTTGGGGTTGGTGCTTGAGGCAGAATGTGGTTGGGCTTGGAAAGTGCCAATCACACCGTTGGCTGCATGTGAAGCAGCTGGAGTAGTTGAAGTGGCGGAAGTGGAAGGACGAGGTAAGTTAGGTAGTAAGTCATAAAGAGTACCCGTTTGTGAGTAAACGAGGTCAAGGTATTGAGCACGACTTATGGCCTGCTCTTCCGTGACTACTCCACCCATGGCGATGTCACGACCGATGTCGTTCACAAATGACTTAGTGAACCACTCTGCCAACAACTGA
>JASDQU010100233.1:335118-347189 GCA_032191745.1 Picea mariana | reverse complement strand
TATCATAAACATTAAAATCCATCAGTGCATAATAAACCATAATAAACACATACACACAATACACAATACAACAATATTTACGTGGAAACCAATGTGGGAGAAAACCACATAATTCTTTTTTTATATTTCAATAATTACATTCAAGGAAGAACCAACTTCCAATTCTCCAACTCCAACTAGAAGGAGGCTCCAACCTGAAGTATACTCCAAATCCCTAATCCAACCATAAGGAGGATCCAATCCCCTGAGTTATTTGGCTACGACCGGAAGGTGGATACAACCACCTGGTTCTCAGGCTATGACCGGAAGGTGGATACAACCACCTGGTTCTCAGGCTATGACCGGAAGGTGGATACAACCACCTAGTTCTCAGGCTCCAACCTGAAGGAAGATCCAACTCCCTGATTCTTCGACACAAATCGGAAGGAGACTACAAGCCCCTTTCCTTACCCCATCCAAACGCCCTAAAATAAATTCTAAATGTGAATAACCTGTCACTGTTACTAAATCAAAGTCACTATCACTACTAACCTCTATTACTGTCACTGTTGTTAGAAAAATAGGACCGTGGAGCAATAAAATAAAACAAACGAGGAAACAAAACACAGAAGATACACAATACAAGAGAGACACAGATTTATGTGGTTCACCCAGTGTGGGCTACGTCCACCAGAGAAATTGCCAGGTCCTTCCTTTATTATTATCTAGCAAATGAAGGGATACAACCTACAGAAAAACCTGATGTAACTTCCTCTTCTTTCTCTCACAGTCTCCTCTCTCAGAATACAATACTCGCTATCATACATAGCCGCAATGCATTTCCCTCATAAAAGAGGGTTGCCTTCTAGGGAAAAAAACCCTAACATAATTTCTACTGTTAGATTTGTGACCTTATAATGAACAGTCTAGATTTACAATGGAATTACAATATACTTTTACAAGGCAATTTTTCCTTCGGGGGCTTCGCCCCTGAACCCCCGCCAAGGGCCCTCTTGCACCCAAATCCCCCAACCAGGGGGATAGGCCCCTCAGACCTCGCAGAAGGGGTACCCCCCCTCTGCACTCCCCCGTGTGGAAGATTGTACATACTTCTAGGGTGTAAAGTCTTCATGGGGTATAAACATGGCTGAAAAACATAAGACCTCTGAGTCAGGAAGATAATCAGGCTCCACAACCAACAACTGCAAACCTCTCTCACTATCACTGATCCAATTTTTCTTCAAAACTTTCCTTCAGATACGTGACCTGTCTATACTGTAACACGTGGGTATCCACGCCCTTCTTAACTGCAACTCGCATATTTTCACGTCTATCCTAACTACAACTCATGGAATACCAAAAACTCATCAAATTTCACTGTCACTGTCTATGTTTCTATCAAACTGTCATTGTAAACTTGATACTCAAAACCTGTACCAACAACCTATAACAACCTATACCAACAATCTCATCAACCAAACTAGGTCCAATCATCAAGACCAATCACCAAAACAACTCTCAACCATATGCACAATATCACTAGGATGTGCATCAAATATAACTATGCATAACAAATCACAAGCATCACTCATAGATGCCTCTACAAAGCATGTACCAATCACAACCAAGTACCAACATGTACTAGAACAAGTGCATTAACCATGCACAAAATACATACTCCAAGATAACCAACAAGGGCCTCTATCAATACATCATACTATTCACAAATTGAATACCATCAAACCTTACATCAAACCATGTGCCACAACCTCACTGTTATGTAGCCTCAAGCATGTACCACTCATAAGCCAATCATATACCAATTTCACTAACAAATACCTCTCACAAT
Organism: Picea mariana; assembly: GCA_032191745.1. Classification (NCBI taxonomy): domain Eukaryota; kingdom Viridiplantae; phylum Streptophyta; class Pinopsida; order Pinales; family Pinaceae; genus Picea; species Picea mariana. The sequence goes on along the minus strand of JASDQU010100233.1, from coordinate 345,361 downwards.
TTTCCACAAGATATAATAATAACACTTAGACATGCACTAGCAATATTCTTCAACATATATGCCTCAAAACATTTACTACAACAAATACCATACCTCCAAGAGAGCATATACCAAACCTCACAAAGTCATGCTTCAAGCATGCTCCACAGCACAACTACTATACAATCTCAAAACACAACCATGAACATCCCTTTAACTTTGTAGTATCCCTGGTGTATTTGATCTTTGATAAACATACCTGCAGTCTCTCCTCAGATCCTGAAACCTGGAACAAAAATATCCCTTATTTCTCTTTCCATCGATCCGCGCTTTCCCTTTCTACATATCACGGGTATCTGCACTTTCCTCCACTATGGATTATGGATGTCCACACCCTAACTTCTTTGTAGCTCGTGGATAACCTCAGAAACCTTGGAACAGTCTCACTCTCAAATTCTCCAAAAATTTTGCTCCTTCAGACCTTTGCTGCCTCATACGTATGATTTCTTAGATTTGTTAATGTATACCTACAAATAACCTTTCACAAAATGGATATTAAATAAAGTTCAATAGGTACGTAGGTGCTAATAGGAGTCCCTTACTCTCTTATTTATACTTTTCCAAGTGCCTTCCTCTAGAATTTTGCTTGTAACTACTTTACCCCTTTCTCCATCTTCTAGGGCTAACCCAATTTCTTCTTGAAACTAACTTTCCTTCATTATTCAACACATAACTTATTTTCCCTTAACTAACTTCTTGTTGCGACCACTTTATAATTTAATTTATTTCTTGTTCAACCACTTTGACTATTCAACCTTTATTACAACTACTTTACCCATAATTAATAAACACACCACTTCTTGTTGCAACTAACAATTCTTTAATTAGTCAAATCATATATTCTTCACCCTTAACTACTTTCTTGTTGCAACCAGTTTATTATTTAAATAATTTATCTTTGCAACCACTTTGACCACTTTATTATTTAAATAATTTCTCTTTGCAACCACTTTGACTAGGAATCTTCTTAAAGTCTCCCTAGAATCTTTCTAGAATATTTGACTTCTTGTTGACCTTCTAGGGGATTCTAGATTACCCTAAAGGGTTGTCCAACTTCACAAAGACATATCTCACTAGCCATGAGGAACTATGTGTGATGTATGACATATCACCGGAAATGGCATGGCGTGTACTATCCACCAATGATAGTCTTACCTACATATTTACTAATATTCATGCATTTATGCGTCAAACAAACTTGGGTCCCTTACCCATACCTTTATGCTATTAGAATTTGCTACAGGATTTCTCCAAGGGTCGACATCAATATTTAAGGGTCAACATCAATATACAAGATCACTCTCCAAGGGTTGACATCAATGACAACCATCCAAACCAATTGTCCATCAACCTAAGCCAACTTTCCAACAATCAAGAAGTTTGATGGTAAAGATTATATAACATGGATATTCTAGATGGAACAATTCTTTGATATATACCAAACTCTTGTTGGATTACTGAGAGGGGGCGTGAATTAGTAATGAGAAATTATACCACTGCTAATTCTTTTAATCACTTCCAACTACAATGTGTGTTCTTTTTATTTCTAATTAATGTTCAATGGTTTATCTTTATCATTCACTACATCATCGACATCGTATCAAAGAATCATATAATCATCATTAGTAGATAATAAAAAATGAGACACACATCCACACAATCACATTACACCAGTATTTTATGTGGAAACCCAATGCAGGAGAAAACCAAAGAATGATTTTATTATATATCTTTAAGAATTACATTCAAGGAAGAACCAACTTCGAATTCTCCATCTCCAACTGAAAGGAGACTCCAAACCCCTAGTTTCTCAAGCTACAACCTGAGGGAAGCTCCAACTCCCTAATTATCTAGCTACAACCCCCTATGTTTTCTTGCTACAACCGGAAGGTGGCTACAACCACCTAGTTCTCAGGATCCAACCTGGAGGAAACTCTAACTCCCTGATTCTCTGGCACCAACTAGAAGGAGGATACAATCCCCTTTCCCTACCCCATACAAATGCCCTGAAATATAAATGCCAGATGTAGACAACCTGTCACTGAATCAAACACTACCACTGTCAACCTGTACCAACATCTTGTAACAACCTGTACCAATCAACTGACACCAAACAACCTGTAATAACCTGTACCAAAAACCTATAATGACATGTACCAACAATCTATACCAACACAAGTGGATCAACTATGCACAACACGACCTGTCTCATCAATATCATCAACCAATCAGATCTATTCACCAAGATCAATCATCGAGACAACTCTCAACCATATGCACAATATCACCAAGATGTGCATCAACCAAGACTACTTACAAACATCAACAAGATGTATCACAATCAATATGTGCTTCTAAAAGTATACCAAGTCATATATGCCACATCATCCATAAGCCATGTGACAACAATATTACTAGAAAGTGCCTCTAACAATGTACCAAATATGTACCAATCACACATCAACTATAGATCAAACTATGAATCATCAAGATGTAACAACATCACCATACCATACACCTCAAGTATGTACCACTCATCAAATATATATCCCAACATGTATCTCAATCATATACCAAACACATATACCAATATAACCATTAAAAGTTCTCTATCAATACATCACACTATCCATAACCAAATACCATAAACCCTCACATCAAATCATGTGCCAAAATCTCATTATTATGTAGCCTCAAGTGTGTACCAATAATATATCAAGACCATTAAAAAAATCCTCTCACAATGTACCATAAGATATACTTCAATAGATCTGCCTCAAAACCATTCTACAATAATCCCTAAACTTCCAAGAGCGCATCCAATATATTTACAAGTAAAACCCTCAACCATATTCATAGATTCAACACTACACATATGAAAACCATACATTTTTATTCTTGTAGTTGTGGATCTATTACAAATATGTTTATGTAGCCGTGATTTTGTTGCTGTGATTTTGTTGTCATGATTTTTTTGCCACGATTCTGTTGCCGCGATTCTAATTCCGCGGTTTTGTTGTTGTGTTTATGTTCCGCAATTTTGCTTCTGCGATTATGCAGTCGCGATTTTTCTGCCAAAAAATTGATCTATCAATAATGCCTGCCAAATAATCTTTCACAAATGGATATTCAATTATATTCCAAAAATAGGTGCGAATAGGAGACCCTTTCTCTCTTATTTATACTCTCCAAGTAGCTTCCTCAAGGGGTTATCTTCTAACTCACTTTACCCAACTTCCTTCTTTTAGGGATAACCCACTTCTAACCACTTGTCCACTTACAACCACTTTATCCACAAATAGTAAGTTCTCCACTTTTAGTTGCAACTAACTTTATTATTTAATTAATTCTTTTGCAACCACTTTGTCTTATCCATAAATAGTAAAATCACTAAATAATTTTCTCTTTGCAACCAATTTATTATAATTAACAAACTCACAAATTCAATTATTTTATTAATGTAACAACTTTACCGATGATTAAATCCTAGTTACCATCAATTTGACTAGTCCCACTTATTCTAGGAGCTTCTAGAATAATTGATTTCTTTGACCTTCTAGGGGCTTCTAGATAACTCATGAGGGCTCTCCAACTTCACATGGCCATAACTCTCTAATCGTGAGGATTTATGTGATGTTCTACATATGACCGCAAATGGTATGACATGTACTATCCATATAGAATAGTCTCACCTGCAAATTCATTATTCTTCATTACATTATTCCTCAACCAAACTTGGGTTCCTTACCCATACCTCTGGAGCTACTAGAATGTGCTACCAGACATACTCAAGGGTTGAAATCAATCTCTAAGGGTTGACATCAATCTACAATATATCACTCTCCAAGGGTTGACATCAATGAAAACCAACCATCCAAACCAATTGTCCATCAATATAAACCAACTGTCTGACAACGCCAAGATTACAAAAGGTACCTATTGCATCCTTGTATTTAGAAAATGATCAATTTGTTTGGTATCAATGGATTTGTGAAAGAAAAAAGAATCCTATTATCTCTTGGTCCATTTTTATGGATGAATTGATATCACATTATCGATATATTAAGAGCAGTACATTCTTTAGTCAATTGATAAATCTTCGACAAAAAGGTCCAATTATAGAGGACATTGAACAATTTCAGAAGATTAGTCTTAGGGAAAAGACCATTCCCAATGATAATTTGTTAGATCTATTTATGGGCACTTTAAAGGAGAAGATTCAACATGAGTTTCATCTCTTCGAACCTAAATCCCTAGAGTAGGCTTTCAGTATGGCAAGGAAAGTGGAAAACAAAAATATGGCTACTAGAAGGGTGGCCAGTGACAACTATAGAGAGAACCATGTTCCCTCTCCTAAACCTACAAGATTGACACCTCCAAAATGTAGATTTTAACCTTATACAATAAATTACTGCAAATAGATTCTTAATAAAAATATAAAATATACAATGGAACACACACACATTACACATAGATTTTACCCTAGAAACCCAAACTGGGAAAAACAACAACTTGTTTAGAGCCGTACCTCTAAGATATATATATATATATATATATATATATATATATATAATCCTGCAGCATCCAAACCCCTAATCCATTGAACTTGATTATTCAACAACCCTAATTCCTTAATAAGAATTGGAAAACCATCAATGAAAACCATGTGCTGAAAAACAACCAAAAACAAATGCAAAAAATGCCAAAAAAATTCAAGATTCTTGAAAACGCACCACATGATCAAGAAGGATTTTTTCTGGAAAGGAATTAAAACTTATGTTCAAAAATTTGTGTCTAAATGTTTGGTCTTCCAATAGAATAAGGGAGATAAAATCAAGATTCCAGGTCTCCTACAACCATTAGCTATACCAAGTCAATGTTGGGAAGAACTTTCAATGGATTTTATTATAGGTTTACCCTAATCTAAAGGAAATACTATCATTATGGTAGAAGCGGATCAACTAACAAAGTATGCCCATTTTTTCTCTCTTTCTCATAATTTTAAAGCAAGTACAGTAGCCACAACTTCATGGAAATGGTTCAAAAGATACATGGAGTCCCCCAGATTATTTTAAGTGACAAAGATCTAATTTTCGCTAGAAATTGTCGCACTGAATTATTTTCTTGTTTGGGTATTTAATTGGCTCATAGCTCATTTAACCATCCTGAATCCGATGGGAAAAATAAGATTGTGAATAAATGTATAGAAGAATATCTTTGTTTCTTTGCATTGGATAAGCAAACACAATGGGTCAAGTGGTTTCCCTTGGCGGAATGGTGGTACAACACATCCTTCCATACTTCATTAAAAATTTCCCATTTATGACACTTCATGGATATCATCCTCCATCCATCACATCACCCTTAAAAAGGAATACAAAGTTTCAAGCATTGGAGGACCAAATAGGGAACCAACAATAGGTTCTCAAACTATTGAAGGACAACTTGGTTATGGCACAAAATATGATGAAACAACAAGAAAATCAACATCGCAGTGAAAGGGAATTTGAAGTGGGGGTTTAGATATTTTTGAGGCTACAACCGTATAAACAAATGTCCTTCAAGAAACAAAAGAAGGACAATAAATTAGCACCCAAATATTATGGCCCCAATAAGGTTTTGCAAAGGATTGGAAGTCTGCCTTACAAATTGGAGTTGCCTCCAACTTCACGTGTACATCTAGTCAACCATGTTTCTTTCTTAAAGAAGGTAATTAGAAACAAGATCTGAGTCCAAACTATTTTACTAGAGATTAATGAAGAAAGGAAAATCATACTATAACCAAAAACAATCCTTGAAACAAGGATTAAGTAGCTGAAATTTTCAAATGAAGCTAAGGTGAAAGTTTTTGCGATGTTCTTGACAGTGATTCCTAATCTTTGGTGGAGGAACCAAGTGGAAGACTTCGTATATAGGAGAACTATTGAGAAGATCAAAAACTGGGAAGAGATGAAGGAATCCTTGAAGGAACAAATTGGTTCGAGAAACCAATTACAAGAAATCAATTGTTGGCTCTTAGGCATGTTGGTAAGATCCAAAACTACAACAAGGAGTTGATAAGGCTCATGTTGGAGATCAAAGGCATGTCAGAAGAAGATATAATTTTTCACTTCATAAATGGTCTGTAGTCATGGGCATAAAGTGAGTTGCAATGCCAGAATGTGTAGACTCTTGTGAGAGCCATCACCATAATAGAAAAATTTTTGGACTTGAGGGGTGAACCCAAGATAGGTCCTAGGAATAGTGAGGATGCCCAAGATGAGACACAACAACAAGGAAAGGGGAAAAAGAAGGACAACGAGAAGAAAAATAAGTCTAAGGGTAATGAGGACAATGCCAAGCAAACAAATGCAACAAAAGAGAAAAATATGATTTCATGTTAGATTTGTGCCAAGGAGCAGTATGCGAAGAATTGTCCCTTGAAACAAAAGTTGAATAATTTGGAGAAGGAAGACAACCCATATGTTGGGGTATTGTGATTCTTGACTATTTTCATGGAGGGAAATCCATGGAGAGCCAAGAGAAGGATGAGATGGGACTTTTCTATGTGCGGGCCAAACTCAATGGGAAGTCAGTAACAACTATGGTGGACAATGGGGAAAATCATAACTTCTTAAGGGAGGATATGGTGTGGAGGCTTGGGATGCAACCTGAACCAAAACAAACTATATTCAAGACAGTCAACATAGGTGTAAAGAGGGTCGTTGGTGTAGCCAAGGATTTCTCGTTGAATCTTGGTGACTAGTGCAGAAGGATGATCTTCACCATTGTTCCTATGGATGATTTCGATGTTGTGTTGGGACAAGAGTTCATGAGGAAGGAGAAGGAAACACCTATTCCTCACATGAACAATTTGGTCATTTTTTCAAGACAAGATCCATGTTTGATTTCTACCATGAGTAGGAAGGAATGAGGTACGTGTATGTACTTCTTGTGGATGGTTTTTGTGGACAACCAGAGCATGTAACCTTGCGAGTGATAACTTGGACAATGTGGGACGATGGTTGGATAGCCTAATGCAAAGAACTAAAGAATACTTGTGTCGATGGAACATAGGCTTGTAGACATTGAAGAAATAGTTGGATGTTTGGATAAGGTAGTGGATGGCTTGGAATATTTATTTTTGAAGCATGATGAATCACAACGAAGATTGGGGGAAGTCACATATATGAGTATTCCAGAGTAGTTCATTGAATGGGAGAAGAAACCATTGTTGGGTCAATAGAATGAGAGGGAGACAAAAAAAACTTGGTGGAGGTGACCCAAGGAAGAGGCTAATTCCTCCTCTACTGAACTTGGAAATGGAGAATGGTTGTATGAACCTGAGCTAGAACGAATTGTTGAGGAGTGCATAGGTATAATTGGTTCAAGTATGCCACTTCTCATGTAGATAATGTAGAATTACGGTGACTCTCCAACCATTACACTGGGACATATTAGATATGTGGGATATGTCCCAACCAACCATCCTCCCTCACCTTCAAACTAGACAATAAAACATTGGCTCACTATCTCAGTGGGATGTAGTGAGTCCTTTGGGGTTCCTTGAGGAGATTTCTTGGTTAAGTTTGTTGGGAACTCAGTTGGGTGACTTGATAGATTGGAGGGAATGAAAGGTTTAAAATGTGGCCAGTTTGTAGACAAAAAAGGATGTTTGAGAATGAAGATGAAAGTTTTTGAGGTAGAGGAACGACGATTAGACTAGCTACCCAATCAAGCAAAGTCACAAGGGGATCCAATGCACAGAAGCATGGGAAAATAGACCGAACTATGGAGGCAACAGTAAGCCAACAAGTAGCAACACTTCATGGACTCATAAAACATCCTAAGGGGGTTTTTTCTTGGAAACAATGGTAGAGGAATTTTTTTTTTGAGTGGGGACGATATCTGGAGATGGGGTAGAAACATAGTTACCAACTTAACGAGAACTCTACAGAGTTCTCGTTTTTTGAGGGGTCAAGTTTTTTACCCCGTTTTTAAAAATGGTGCTACCAGTAGCACCCCCCTCCATTTTTAGGTGGTTTTTTGATATTTTAAATTTTCTGATACATAAGGTTTCCACTTTGTTTTTTTAAATGCTCGTTTTTTCATTTATTTTCAAATTGTTCAATTTTTATTTTTATTTTCTTTTTTCTCAATGATGTTTTTTCATCTATTTTCAAACTTTTCTATTTTTTATTTTTATTTTTTTTATTCAATTGTGTTTTTAATCATATTTCCATGCTTCATCCAATGTTAAAAATGTTGTACACCATTATTTTTTTTGAAATTAAGATTTTTCATATAATTATCTGTCCTTAATTAAGTTATGGTTCCATACATTTTAAATATAGTGGAAAATATCATTTTTAACACATTTTTTTTTATCTTACTTCAATTCATAGAAAATAATTGTAGTTAAATAACACTATTTTTAAATATTTAGCAAAAAAATATAACTCATTTTTTTTGGATCAATTAAAAACAAAAAAAATTAAGAAAACAAACAAATTTGAAATTAAAAAAACAATAACATTTTAAAAACAAATTTATATGAGAAAAAACCATTGAAGAAAAACCTAAAACACTAAAGAGGAAAAGAAAACCATAAAATTAAAAATAAAAATAAAATTATATATATATATATATAGAGAGAGAGAGAGAGAGAGAGAGAGAGAGAGAGAGAGAGAGAGAGAGAAAAGTAAAAAACAAAATTTATAGCCAAAAACAACTTTAAAAAAGTGAAAAAAACCCCAAAAATTAAAAACTTATACACAAAAACCCCAAATTAAAAAAATTAAAACACAATTTTTAATACAAAATTTAAATAAAAATTAATAAAAATAAGTTGAAAATCTTTAAAACTACAAAAAAAAAATTAAAATTTATATCAAAAAATTTATTATGTATAAAACATAGTTATTATAAATTTATAATAATAAAGGATTAGGCCTGAAAAAATTGTTAACTATTAGAAATTATTGGTTAGATAGTTAATAGTTGCATAGATTTATATTATTTGGAGTGTATTTTGAGGATTTATGTTTTTTAGTGCCTTTGGAAATGTAATGGTACATTTTAAATATGAATGGAGTGAGGCACCAGTTCAAACTTTTTATTTTCTTCTTTCCATATGGTGATGATGTGTTTTACTATTATTCTTTAAATGTGTAGTTAACCAAATCTTATAGAATCTAATCTATGTTGCTAGCTTAAGTAGCATAATAGTGTTGGCTATGATCATGAGATATTCTTTGAATGCATCGATATGAGTTGTAATATAAATTTTATGAGTTGTAATAAATTTTAAACATAGTTATAATAAATTTTAAATATAGTTAGTATAAATTTATTTTAAACACAGTTATTATAAATTTTAAACATAATTATAATATGTATGGGACCTGGGCCAGGCTGGCGGGGGGGTTGAGGCGATGCCCGACATCGCCTCAGCCCCCCCGCGGGCCTGGCCCAGGTCTCGTGGGCATCCATGGGACTTGGGCCAGGGCCGTAGGGGGCCTGAGGCGATTCCCGACATCGCCCCAGCCCCCCCGCGGGCCTGACCCAGGTCTCATGGGGTTTTGTTACAGGCATAAACAAAACCCCTTGAAACCAAGCACGGATGATGTAGCCCCCTGCGTGAGGTGCACCCCCAAACTCCACCTCGGCTGGATGACTAAGAGTGTAAGAAAATCATCGGATAGTGTTCCTGGTTTGGGCACAAGAGCTCGAGGCTTATCTGGCTAGTGAAGTAGGGGCTGGCGAAGCGTAGCGACTAGAAACAGTGGCAGCGGTTAGCAGGTATGAAAGAGTCTCCTCTCTGTCTGTCTCTCCGACTTATGAGTTGGGTGTGTACGACATAACCCTAGGGTTTCATTTTTAAAATATTTAAAATATGAATAATACATTTTAAATATGAATGGAGTGATATGAGTTGTAATATGAGTTGATATTTAAAATATTCATATTTAAAATATTTTAAATAAGAATGGTACATTTTAAATATGAATGTGGAGTGATATGAGTTGTAATATAAATTTTATGAGTTGTAATAAATTTTAAACATATTTTAAACATAGTTATAATAAATGTTAAACATAGTTATTATAAATTTATTTTAAACATAGTTATTATAAATTTTAAATATTGTTATAATATAACAAACAATGTTACAACATTGTAATATCATTAACAATGTTATATAGTTAATATTTATTTTCAAAAC
>JASDQU010100233.1:231530-335077 GCA_032191745.1 Picea mariana | reverse complement strand
CTTTGCTTGAGAAGTATTTTTGTCCTCCTTATTCTTACCCCTTCCCTTTTTGGATTTGTTTTTACTGGCTGGAGTAGATTGAACTGCATTGACCTCAGAAGTCTTGCCGGTGGGAGGGGCAGGAGATGGAGCATTTTGAACATTAGAAGAAGTAGGTTTGGGTTTGGTGCTTGAGGCAGAATGTGGTTGGGCTTGGAAAGTGCCAATCACACCGTTGGCTGCATGTGAAGCAGCTGGAGTAGTTGAAGTGGCGGAAGTGGAAGGATGAGGTAAGTTAGGTAGTAAGTCATAAAGAGTACCCGTTTGTGAGTAAACGAGGTCAAGGTATTGAGCACGACTTATGGCCTGCTCTTCCGTGACTACTCCACCCATGGCGATGTCACGACCGATGTCGTTCACAAATGACTTAGTGAACCACTCTGCCAACAACTGATCGGGGAGCTCGAGTTTAATGAGACGTCATCTCCATCGCCACTCATGAATGTGATCGGATATATGAGTGGCTTTATTTTTTTTGAAAGAACTCAAAATCTCGGTCCCCATTTCATAACGGATCGGTAACTTGTAGTGCGTGAGGAAATCCATAGCTAGGGTGTTGAATTCAGCAAAGAAACCTTGTGGTAATTCGATATACCACTTTGCAGTAGAACCTGCTAGGGTTCGTTGAAAAATACATAAACGAATAGAGTCATCCATCAACGAGTTGGATGAACACCAGAGGTGAAAAGTCATGACGTGATTGTTCAGGTCTTCTCCTACTTTTCCATCGAATTTAGGGATGTCCAATGGTAGCTTGGTTGGTATAGCAGGCCATTGGGGAGAGTGACAAATTTGATCATTTAAAATCCTTGACAAATCCGATAGATCCAAAGTGGCCAGAAAGGGTAACTGTCGATTCACTTGCGGGTACTGGTGGCTTTATGGAGAAAGCCCCATCGGAAAACCAGTAGGACCATAAGCAGACTGCATATAATGTGAAGACCTAGGCAGATTCAGTGGTGGTTGGAGAGGATAGTAGCTCATGGGATTGTATCCTAGAACAGGGACGTGAGTTTGAGCAGTCGAGCCCCAAATGGGATTGAACGTACCTGGATATGGTTGGCCTATACTAGGGGGTATCATAGATGCAGTCGAAAACTGCTGCCCCCCAGTCGATTGAGGAGGATGTTGTATCAGATGATTCCAATACTGGGCCAAGGACGGAGGTATGTTTTGTCCATAAGGTGGGGTCGGTCCTCCTATCGAAGGTGGTGTTCCAATTGGGGGCAGTGTTCCAATTGGGGGTTGTGTTCCAATTGGGATTTGCGTTCCAATAGGAATTTGCCCGCTGAGAGGGGGTTGAGTCATGCCACCTTGGTGAAATTGTCCACCGACGGGAATATGATAATTTGGTGTGAATGACGAAATAGTGCCACTAGGATTAAGACTGCTAGTAGAAGACGAGGAAGGTCCTCCAAAAGGAAATTGAGGGAGTGTCAGAATAAAACCGGGAAGAGAGTGCCCAGAAGAAGAAGGACCACCAGGAGAGCTGAATGGGGTTTGCGTAGGAGTGGGAATGGAAGCATTCAACGCACGGTATCTAGGTGGTAGTGTCGGGGTGATGCTGGGCGTTCGCGATGTGCTGATGGGGGCGAGACTAACTGCGGTAAACCCGGTGTGAACACTCATAGTATCTGTATGATGGGCAATTTCTATAGGGATGGTCAAGATGTGGTCAGATCGTGGGGTGTCCGTACCAGGAAAATAATAGGCAGTAGGAAACGGTACTGTCTCTGTACTAGAGATTTCAGAAATCACAGGTGAGATGATTTTGGAAATCATAGGTGAGCCTGGACCAAAAAGGTCCCGTCGAAAAACGCCCGTAGACCAAAAAGGATCTTGGCCTTTTATGCCTGGAAAGGGTCCGACTGGTGATCCAGAAGATGTAACAACTAAATCTCCAGAAGAATTCAGTCGCATAAACGGTCGCTCAGAAGTGGGGTGAAGTTGAAAGTCCTCTCGAGTATTGGTAATTTGGAAATGTTCTAGAGAGTCAGTTCATTCCACTTGTGGTGTGGTAACATCTTGGACTTCACTCTGCTGAGGAGAGCCCTCAGGTGAACTGGTAGGAAAAGGTTGAGAACCTTTCAGATGCTCTAGAGATAAACCTTGCATTCTATGTGAACGACATGGAGGAGCTATTGTAAACGAGTGACAAACTCACGAAGAAAATCGTATGGTCAACTTTGGTAAACAAACAACACGCGCTAGTAAACAAAATCTAGGAAACAATACCAAGCAATCAAGACCTTCTAATTCCGAAGCCACTAGTTGGTGATGAAATCCAACGTCGCAACAATGAGACGAGAAGGGGCTGGGCTAGGGTGGAAAAGTTACGTTGACGACCTGCTTAACGAACTTACACCCTGGTGCATGCTCCCACACATAATCATGGGTATACCCTCCAAGGAGCCTGAGTGAGTTTGGCCAACGTCGATTCCAGGTACCGTGAAGACTTTCCCCTTCACAATCACCTTGTGTAAGACCCTATAAAGATAGGCCGCTAAGGTTACCACTGACAATAATAAAGCCTGGGGGGCAGTCGACAGTCCGATCCACACGCAAGGGTAGGGTATCTAGCCCGAAATCAACTCAAAAGGATTCCACTCATCATTGTGGATATAACTCCGAGTGACCCTTGTAATATGTGCAATATCTACACCGATATCAACAAAGTAGGGTGAGTAACTCTTTCAATATCAATGCGACCTCGTGTTTGATCCTTGTGTGAGAAGGGCTTCCCAGGACAAGATGTTGTAAATGGAATTTGATACTCCTTAACACAAGATGTTATTGTGTGTTTTGTTCTTTGGAGATTGTATCTCTCTACCTATTCCAAAGCGCTAGCCTAGCTAAATGTTGGTGTAATAGAGCCCTAGAAAAGAGTTACTAGTTAAATTTTACAATTGCCCAGTGTTATTAAGAGCTATTGTTACTCAAAGGAAGTGGAGATGAAATGGATGTTGTATAAGACTCTGAACCAACGATGCATGGATAAGAATGAAATATATCAATTTTCATTCAATGAATCCTATGTACGGGAGGGAAAGAGAAGTTTTCCGGATCAAACTTGCACTACAAGACACAATTTCCTTTAAAATGCAATTGCAACAAATCACGCAAAAAATAACAATTCTCTATTGTTTTTTTTTCAATAATTTCAACAATTGATTTTCAATACTTTCGAAGACGAAAATGCTTTTGAGAGAAAAACATTGTTCACTTTTCAAAAAGGACCTACACCATGATGGTGAGAGTGAAGAAAACCAAAAAACCAATGAACAAACAATAGACAAAAACCCAAACCAATCTTTCAATGGAAACAAAAATAACAAGCAGATCAAACTAGTCTTTTCAATTGCATGAGAAAAATGAGTTTTCAAATAATTAGCAAATGATAAAGACAAAGAAGCTCAACTTTCAACTGTCACTAGTTCTTAACCAAACAAGCACACTCAGATTCCAAAATCAGAGAGTATATCTTTGCAGAGAAAAGTCAAGAAAAATGGACAGGAAGAGTCTTGATTTCCTAAGACTTTTTGTGCACAAGAACGAAGACAAGAAAACATCAACCAATGGTCCAAGAAGCTATTGTTAGACACCTATACTGATCTAGGCAGTTGATCATGCAAAAGTCTTAAAGCCAAAATTTTGAAAAAAAGGGTTCACAGGCTGAGAGTATTACACAGTGTGAGAATGGGTCATTCTCGTAGGCCATCTTTGAGCAAAGTGCGAGAACCTCACACTGGACCTAAAGCAGGCTGCGAACTCAATAGATTCTCACAGGCCACTGTGGAGTGCAGTGTGAGAATGTCTGAAACTAATTAAATTTTTGGAAAAAGACACAAAATTTGAAGAGGCCTCTGGACCTAGAGGGTCTATCAGGGTATCCTGAAGACTCAGAGATTGATATGAATGGAGAAAGGTAAGGCAAGAGAAAATGGCCAAGGAAAAATACCAAAAAACACAAATAAAATGGGTTATATCCCCAGTGGAGTCGCCAATTTTGTTATCGGACTAATCAGTAGGTGTAGACACTAACAGATCTCTCTAGATCCACCTATATCTAGAACAAAACAGGATAGAACATGACTCTTTCCCTAAGTTATGACCATTGAATTAGCTAGTAGGGAGGAACAAGAAACATACCTTTGTATCGCTTCCTAGGGTCTCTGTTGCTCCCGCTTTACTCCGGTGCTCTCGTGAGGTCAAGACCAATACAACACAAACCAACCAAAGTGAAGATAGCAAAATATATTCAACTGTCAACTTATGTGTATGATCAAGGAATTACACAATAAAGTAAGAATTACTTTATGGGAAAATGACATGCCGCTGTATCATATTAATCGAAAGTAGAAGATACAACCTGATTGCCTTGACGTTGCAAGCTCCCTTTTGGTGGCTCTTGGCTCCAACACACACACTTTCTCAATCCTTGTATGAAGAAGATAAAATACTCTTGATAGACTTGCTAGAGTCTCCAAGCTCCTGTTCAAGCTAGGTCCTTCACACAATTCTTTCACCAATTCTCCAATGAATCTTGCTTAACCTTTTCCATGATATTTCCATCAATATATAGGAGAGAATGAGATGGTTACTTGGATAAGAATGATCCCACAATATTAGGAAAACCAGTAAAATGATAACCATTCGAATGCCAACCCATTCTTCTAGAAGATTCCCTTCTAGAACGATCGAGACTTCATCTTTTTCCAAGCTTTAGAACAAGTTTTCACCCTAGCTATGTAGCACAGTGCGAGAAGTTCGCACCCTAGCTTAAGGCATCCTGTGAGAATGGGTCATTCTCGCACCCTAGGATACTAACAACCTGTGAAATCTCTTCAAAAGTAAGTTTTCTGGGAAGAGATGAATGTCACTTTTATCAGGAGAAAGTTCTTATGAGGAGCCTGAGTACACCATCATCAATATGCCATCAAGATTGACTAAAATCATGGGTAACACCCGAACTCTGAACCAATGAAATCCCTTCGAACAAGATCTATGACCCACACTTCTCTGACATCCAACGACCGTGATTCACTTCAGGACTCCGGCTTTGGGAGTTTCGAGTGCTCCAAACACCCTTTTTCCCTGGAGTGACTTTTAACCAGAGCTACAAATTGAGTGCCACATGCTGGCCTCAATCAATGATCGAGATTGCTCTTTGTTCCCACTTCAGGCGACTTGCAGTCAATGCCCCTTTGCTCCTCTTTCTCCCATAGTGTCAATCCTTTGAAGTGACAGATCTTCTGCCACGTGTCCTTTTCCAACAGACAGCTCAGTTGAACTCTGACGCTCCGGCCTTCGGTAGTTCTCGTGCCTTCACACTTCAATTCCTCCAAAGTGACTTTTCTCCGGAGTAAATCTCCACTCTCCACGTGTCTCTCCATTCATCAACGACTCTTGTTGACTCCAGCTTTCGGGACTTTTGACCCTCAAAAACTTACTCGAAAATTTCCCTAAAGTGTTCTATCACCGGAGTGATAGATCTAACGCCACGTGTTCCAACAACAGACGGTTAGGATGATTCCTTACCTTTGGAGCTTCGGACGACTTCTAGTCAACGAATCCACTTCCTCCTTAGATTTTCCTCTGGAGTGCATGCTTTTAGATTCCATGATCTGATGACGCATGTCATTCTCAAATCGACGACCACAAGTTACTTTTCTACTTCGGGCTTCGGGATTTTTTCTCACTCCACACAGAATTTTCTCCGAAGTTCTTTTCCTCCAAAGTCCGCAGATCTCTGCCATGTACCCTTTACAAATCCGACGGTCCAAATTTACTTCGGGCTTCGAGAGTTTGGAAGAAATCACCTTTTCTTCATGCAAATCTCCCAGATATTTTTCTCTCTAATCTGCTGCCACGTGTACTCCTTGATACCAACGTCTACGATTTCATTTCGCCGCTTCAGCACTTTGACGATCCTGCTTCTTGAACACTTCTAAATCTCCAAATACACGAAGTGTCGAAGGAATTTTAAGCCTATACTCCATGCAAATTCCCCAGATCTCATGGTCTGGAAAGATTCTGACTCCTTCGAACGGATCTTACTCATCGATTAGGAAATTTTCATCGGGCTCCTCTCCACTGAATAATTTTCGTCCGCTATCTCTTCTGAGCTTATTCTTCCTTGGAACTTTCAACTTCTTGGAACGTTTCTTTGACACTTAGTCGAATATCGACCCTGTGCACGCCTTGCAACATGTTTCTTTCATGAATCAACTCCTTTGTGGGTGACTGTGCACTCCTTGCAACAGTTCTTACATGACTCAATTGGTCCTCTTGAACAATATGAATTTGAGCGTGTTTCTGCCTATGCACACCTTGCATGGTTCTTTTTCACTCTTTGAAAATAACTTCACGTTATCCCTCCTGAGCTTCTGAGTCAAAACAGACTATGTCAACGCACTCCTTGCAGAAACTATGCACTCCTTGCATATAAAGCTTCACGTCATCTCTTCTGATCTTTTGAGTCAAAATAGAATCTCTCAACGCACTGGTTTTATACGAGGTAAATGGGCTCAGACTCAAGAAAGTATTGTTTTATCTTAGAAAACAGGGATCGATGCACACGAATAGGTGAGGTCTTGATTCAACTTCAGTCAGTAAGTTGAGCTTAAATATGAGCAAAGGGAAGACTTAGTGAGAAGGATGAACGATCCTACTATGGGCATCAGGCCTTCCAGAAGCTCGAAGAGGTCAAACTCAATACTCAAGAGAAATATTGAGATCAAGCTTCAGACACTGAAATATGGTGCAAAAAACACAGTTACAACAACAGGATGATCAAACCTTCATCACCATGCAACTGCAACAACTCGACTAGATCTTCCATGCTTGAGCCATCTAATGTAAGAGTGAAAAGACAACACAGGAAACTGATTAAAACTGGCCACGATGCCACCGTGATCAAACCTACATCACAATAACATAACTACCCTCAATTGGATCATCCATGCCCGAGTGTTCTAACACAACTGTTACAAAGAAATGGAAAGGAAGTTGACTTTCATTAAACAAGAAGTCTCAAGTGTAGATACATAACCAGAAGAACTAGAGCTTCATTAAAAATTTACAATGCGGGAGCCTAGCTCAACCATCCAACGCTACCAAATATGAAAATGACTCCTATATACTTAAAAAATATTCGCCACTACCAGCAGAGGCATGCTCGAGCTTCTCTTCCAATGCCATACATATCTTCTTTGCCAGACTACGCATGCAGTCTCCTCTGCGCATGCCTTCCCTTGTCAGAGAAAAACTCTTCTCTGCCAGTCCTTTATGGATTTCCATTTATGCGGTGAGACGAGGTCTCAAATGCTGCCTCACTTTCATGAACTATCTGCATTGGGATTGAAACATGGCCTAATGCCAAGGTGGTGGCCACACACCGCTCTTAGATAGGACACCATATAAATATGTGATTGCGGGGCCACTCAAAGGTGGTTTGGGTTCACACCACTTTTGAACCTGCAATCCACCACCTTTTGCCACGTATTACTTTTTCCAAACCACGGTTTCAATTTCGGGACCACTCAAGAAAATTAGTGCCTGAGCACGTCGCRTCCCCACAATGGACTATGCCTTAGATCTGGTCCCGATATGAGATCTGGATGCACCTRCTAGATTTGGTGCCACCACCAAGTTTAACCGCCCGCCATCTTTAGAATTCGCCAAATTGTGCCCTGTGGGGGGGACGCTACTTTTGACATTGAAAATGAAAAACCCCATGGAGGAAAAACCCCTAAAGCGAAGGATCTGCTGCCATGTGCTTTGACACTGCGRCACTTCGGCACTTCAGGTCTTTGGGACTTGGCACATTTCTCATTCCAAAACTCTGGAAGTAAAACTCTCAGAGTGACAGATCTGATGACGCGTGGTAGCCTGGATTTAGATGGTTGATATCTACTTCAGGACTTTGATGTTTTTCATGGCCCAATATTTTGTGCAATTTTGAAACTCTGAATACTCGAGGGCCGCTAATGTGCACCTCATAGGGGATCTCCTTCGTCGCAAAACTGAGTCTGCCTGTTTGTATTTTAATCTCGAAATAAGATGCTCTGCATGTTGCGCTCGGAAATTTCCTATGTAGACCATGAACTTGGGCTACCTGCTTCCCTTGATAACTATATGTGATAACATTTGGCTCCATAGGGGATGGCATGCTCCATGCAAGTTGCCAAGAACAAGCAGTTCCAGTTGCCTTATGCATTGGGCTATGGAGTTTAGCTCAAAACCTTCTGCTGAGGACTACAAGACGACAACACACTATTCTAAACAAAAGAAAATACATGGGCTCAGAAGGAGTTTATTTATGTACATTCCTATACTAATTGATTTTTTTACATAGTGCTAGGTGAAAGAAAACTTCCACCATAGTCATTCAAGCAACTCTCTAGCTGCAAATTTGCTTATTCTGTCAATGATTGATAACAGATAATGCAACCGTGATAGCAAAATGATTACATTCTTCATATTTCCTCCTAATGCTGAAGGATAAATCTGGGTGTCTTCAAAACATGAAGGAAATACAACTCCATGTATTCCTCCACAGGCTCATAGGACAAGCAGAAAACTCTAGAAAATTTGCAACTGGTAGCCTGATTTGTCTTGCAGTTGTTCACACTAGGATGAATGTCTCTGGCAAGCACAGGTGTGTGAAAGGTCGATGTAGGCTGACTACTCTCAGGCGATGGTTCACTTACAGGCTCAGGACAAGAACCAAAAATCCCCTTCTGCTACTCCTTTTCTTCTTCATGGATCTCCTAAGTGTCATATTTGTAATCATCATAAATAGGACCCATGGAAAAGTTTTTCTCTTGGACTTCTGCAGGCCAAGGAAAATTGATTTCCTCATAATATTTTTCTTTAGTGAATAGAGGATAAGACTCTGTTGTATTCTCTTGGAAATCCTGCATATCCATCTCAGAATCTGATTCATCGCTGTCATACACGGACTGGCTGGTACCAGGTGATATCTGCTCATTTACAGGTTCTAAACAGGAGATAAACCGCTCATTTGGCTCCTCCTTTTCTTCATCATGGCTCTCCCAAGGATTAGATTGACAATCATATTAAACAAGAACCATGGGAGAGCTCTGCTCTTCATCATATTCATTGAGATATTCATCAAAAATCATTTGTTATTGGTCAGTATCTGACATCACTTCTTCATCATAAGCAGGGTTGCCAAGAACATATGTTTCCAGGACTGGAATATTCTCTGTATTTTCATTGTAAGAGCGATGAGCAAAATCTACCTTCAATTCCTCTATACTTGCAGAAAGTGATTGTATCAGCTCCATCAGCTCCTCCGAGGGATGTCCCTCATCCTCATAGCTTTGACAAGAATGAACTATGTCTTGAACACCATCTCTATACTCCTCACAACAGTTATGACAAATTAACTTAGAAGAATAAAACTTTTGATAGTGCCTATTGAAAGTTGCATGAAACTCTCCCAGGGAGGATATGCTAGCATGGGGTAAGGAGTGATACCACTGACGATCATATCCTACTAATGAGAACATGAACATCATCATTAATACATCTTCATGATGTATATCCCACTAATGCATCAGTTCATGAATTTCATGGAGATGCTGATCAAGTTTGTCCTCTTTACGCTCTCTAAATATGGGCAAATAATCGACCCATTCATTTGGAGTAGGGACAACATTAGGAAAACCAGGAACATTAGAAAAATTAAAAGGACCAAACCTTCGAGCCATGATTCTTTCTATTTCGAACCAGTGGAGTCGCTAATTGATCCTTTAATCATGGAGTCACGAGGTGAATGATATGAAAAATGAGTGTGTCTGGTCTTTGTTCACCATAAAAGACCAGATCTAATCATTGTGTCCCAAGGGGTTCCAGGTGTAGCCAGAGGCAGTCACACTAAAACAATGGAGTCTAGACAGTGGAGTCGCTAGGTGCAAATGCAATCTTCAATGGTTCTAATATCTAATGCACCTTCAAAATCAGAAGCTCGTTGTCATTCTTCCCAGGGAAAACTCTTCAATTCATTCCCCAACAACGATGCTAGAAATGTTAGCACTAGAATTCACCCTCCGATTGCGGAGAGGGTAAGCCTAGTACCCATCAGATTTTATATGTCATAGGTTGGTTTTATATGAGGTCAATGGGTGCAAACTCAAGAAAGTATCGTTTTAACTCAGAAAATAGGGACCGACACGCACAAATAGGTGAGCTCTTGATTCAAATTCAGTCAGTAATTTGAGCTTAAGTATGAGAAGAGGGAATACTTAGTGAGAAGGATGAATGAGACTACTATGGGTATCAGACCTTCCAGGAACTTGAAGAGGAAAAACTCAATACTCAAGAGAAATCTTGAGATCAAGCTTCAAACATTGAAATATGGTGCACACAACACAATTATAGCAGCAGGATGATCAAACCTTCATCACCCTGCAACTGCAACAACTCCTCTAGATCTTCCATGCCCGAGCCATTCAATGTAAGAGTGAAAAGACAACACAAGAAACTGATTAAAACTGGCCATGGTGCCACTGTGATCAAGCCTAGATCACAACAACATAAATACCCTCGTTTGGATTATCCATGCCCGAGTGTTATAACATAGTTGTTATGGAGAAATGGAAAGGAAGTTGACTTTCATTAAACAATAAGTCTCAAGTAGAGATACATAACCAGAAGAACCAGAGCTTCATTAAAAATTTACAATGCGGGAGCCTAGCTCAACCATCCACTGTTACCAAATATCAAAATGACTCCTATATACTCAAAAAATATTTGCCACTACCAATAGAGGCATGCTCGAGATTCTCGTCCAATGCCATATGTGTCTTCTCTGTCAGACTGCGCATGCCTTCCCCTGTCAAAGGCAAGCTCTGCTCTGCCAGTCCTTTTTGGCTTTCCATTTATGCGGTGAGACGAGGTCTCAACTGCCGCCTCACTTTTATGAACTGTCTGCATTGGGATTGAAACATGGCTTAATGCCAAGGGGGCGGCCACATGCTGCTCTCGGATAGGATGCCATATAAACACGTGATTGCGGGGCCGCTCAAAGGTGGTTTGGGTTCACACCGCTTTTGAACTAGCAATCCACCACCTTTTGCCACATATTACTTTTTCCAAACCATAGTTTCAATTGCAGGACCGGTCAAGAAAATTAGTGTCTGAGCACGTCACATCCCCGTAATGGACTGTGGCCGTATATCTAGTCTCGATCTGATATATGGATGCACTTGCCATATTTGGCACCACTACTAAGCTTAACCACCCACCATCTTTAGAATCCGCCAAATTGTGCCCTGTGGGGGGGGACGCTACTTTTGACGTTGAACATGAAAATCCCCGCGGAGGAAAAATCCCCGAAGCGAAGGATCTATTGCCACATGCTTCGACACTTCAGGAATTCGGCGCTTTAGGTCTTTAGGACTTGGCGCGTTTCGCGTTTCAAAAATCCCGAAGTAAAACTCCCAGAGTGACAGATCTGATGACGCATGGCAGTCTGGATTCGGATGGACGAGATCTACTTCGAGACTTTGGGACTTCAACGTTTTTCATGGCCCAATAATTCGTGCAATTCTGAAACTCTGAATACCCGGGGGCTGCTAATATTCTCCTCATAGGGGATCTTCGTCGTCGCAAAACTGATCCCGCATGTTTGTATTTTAAGCCCGAAATGAGCTTCTCTGCATTCTGTGCTCGGACGTTTCCTGTGCAGATCACGAACTTGGGCGACCTGTTGCCCTTGAAAACTATATGTGATAACATTTGGCTCCACATGGGATGGTATACACCCTGCGAGCTACCAAGAACAAGCAGTTCCAGTTGCCTTATGCATTGGGCTATGGATTCTAGCTCAAAAAATTCCGCTGAGGACTATAGGCCGACAACACACTATTCTAAACGAAAGCAAATACATGGGCTCCGAAGGAGCTTAGTTATGTACATTCCTATACTAATTGATTTTTTTACATAGTGTTAGGTGAAAGAAAACTTCCACCATAGCCATTCAAGCAACTCTCTAGTTGCAAATTTGATTATCCTGTCAATGATTGATAACAGATAATGCAACCATGATAGCATAGCAATTACATTCTTTAGCTTTCCTCCTAATGTTGAGGTCAGGATAAAGCTGGGCGGCTTCAAAACATGAAGGAAATACAACTCCATGTATTCCTCCACAGGCTCATAGGACAAGCGGAAAAATCCAGAAAATTTGCAACAGGTAGCCTAATTTGTCTTGCAGCTGTTCACACCAGGTTGAATGTCTCTGGCAAGCACAGGTGGGTGAAAGGCCGGTGTAGGCTGACTTCTCTCAAGCGATGGCTTCTCACTTACAGGCTCAAGCAAGGAACCAAAAATCCTCTTTTGTTGCTCCTTTTCTTCTTCATGGCTCTCCCAAGGATTAGATTCATAATCATCATAAATAGGACCCATCGGAAAGTTATGCTCTTGGTCTTCTACAGGCCCAGGACAACTGGTTTCCTCATAATATTTTCCTTTAGTGAATAAAGGATAAGACTCTATTGTATGCTCTTGGAAATCCTACATATCCAGCTCAGAATCCGATTCATCGCTATCATACACGGGGTGACTGGTACCAAGTGATATATGCTCATTTACAGGTTCTGAATAGGAGATAAACTGTGCATTTGGACTCTCCTTTTATTCTTCATGGCTCTCCCAAGGATCGGATTCACAATCATAATGAACARGAACCATGGGAGAGCTCTTCTCTTCGTCATATTTGTTGAAATATTCATCAACAATCGTTTGTTCTTGGTCAGTATCTGACATCACTTCTTCATCATAAGCAGGGCTACCAAGAACATCTATTTCCAAGACTAGAATATCCTATGTATTTTCTTCATAAGAGCGGCGAGAAAAATCTACCTTCATTTCCTCTATACTTGCAGAAAGTGATTCTATTAGCTCCATCAGCTCCTTCAGGGGATGTCCCTCATCCTTACAACTTTCGCAAGAATGAACTATGTCCTGAACACCATCTCTATACTCCTCACAATAGTTATGACAGATTAACTTAGAAGAATAAAACTTTTGACAGTGCCTATTGAAAGCTGCATGAAACTCTCCCAGGGAGGAGATGCTAGCGGGGGGTAAGGAGTGATAACACTAACGAGCATCTCCTACTAATGAGAACATGAACATCTTCATTAATACATCTTCATGATGTATCTCCCATTGATGCATGAGTTCATGAAACTCATGGAGATGCTGAACAAGTTTGTCCTCTTTACGCTCTCTAAATATGGAAAAATAATCACCCCATTCATTTGGAGTAGGGACAACATTAGGAAAACCAAGAACATCAGAAAAATTAAAAGGAGCAAACCTTCGAGCCAAGATTCTTTCCATTTCGAACCAGTGGAGTCGCCAATCGATCCTTTAATCATGGAGTCACGAGGTGAATGATATGCAGAATGAGTGTGTCTAGTCTTTGTTCACCATCAAAGACCATATCTAATCGTTGTGTCCCAGGGGGATCCAGGTGTAGCTAGAGGTAGTCACACTGAAAAAATGGAGTCTAGATAGTGGAGTTTCCATAGTGGAGTCACTAGGTGCAAATGCAATCTTCAATGGTTCTGATATCTAATGCACCTTCAGAATCAGAAGATCATTGTCGTTCTACCCAGGGAAAACTCTTCAATTTGTTCCTCGATAATGGTGCCAAAAACATTAGCACTAGAAGTCACCCTCCGATTGCGGAGAGGGTAATCCCAATACCCATAAGATTTCAGCTGTTATAGAGAAATGGAAAGGAAGATGACTATCATTAAACAAGAAGTCTCAAGTACAGATGCATAACTAGAAGAACTAGAGCTTCATTAAAAATTTACAATGCGGGAGCCTAGCTCAACCATCCACCATTACCAAATATCAAAATGACTCCTATTTACTCAAAGAATATTCGCCACTACCAGCAGAGGCGTTCTCGAGCTTCTCGTCCAATGCCATACATGTCTTCTTGGTCAGACTGTGCATGCAGTCTCCTCTGTGCATGCCTTCCTCTGTCAGAGGCAAGATTTTCTCTACCAGTCCTTTCTGGCTTTCCATTTATGCGGTGAGACGAGGTCTCAACTACCACCTCACTTTCATGAACTGTCTACATTGGGATTGAAACATGGCTTAATGCCAAGGGGGTGGCCACACGCTACTTTTAGATAGGACACCATATAAACGTATGATTGCGGGACCGCTCAAAGGTGGTTTGGGTTCACACTGCTTTTGAACACGCAATCCGCCACCTTTTCCCACGTATTACTTTTGCTAAACCACGCTTTCAATTGCGGGACCGCTTAAGAAATTTATCGCCCAAGCACGTCGCATCTCCATAATGGACTGTGGCCATAGATCTGGTCCCGATATGAGATATGGACGCACCTGCCAGATTTGGCCCCATCGCCAAGCTTAATCACCCGCCATCTTTAGGATCCGCCTAACTGTGCCCTGGCGGAGGCCGCTACTTTTGATGTTGAAAATGAAAAACCCCGTGGAGGAAAAACCCCCAAAGTGAAGGATCTTCTGCCACATGATTCGACACTTCAGGACTTCGGCACTTCGAGTGTTCGGGACTTGGCGTGTTTCTCGTTTAAAATCTCTCGAAGTAAAACTCCCGGAGTGACAAATCTGATAATGCGTGGCAGTATGGATTCGGATGGCCGAGATCTACTTTGGGACTTCAACGTTTTTCATGGCCCAATAATTCATGCAATTATGAAACTTTGAATACCCGGGGGCCGCTAATATACTCCTCATAGGGGATCTCAGTCGTTGCAAAACTGAGCCTGCCTGTTTGTATTTTAAGCCCGAAATGAACTGCTCTGCATGCTGCACTCAGACGTTTTCTGTGTAGACCATGAACTTGGATGACCTGCTTCCCTTGACAACTATATGTGATAATATTTGTCTCCAGAGGGGATGGCATGCTCCCTGCGAGCTGCCAAGAACAAGCAGTTCCAGTCGCTTTATGCATTGGGCTATGGAGTCTAGCTCAAAACTTTCTGCTTAGGACTACAGGCCGAAAACACACTATTCTAAATGAAAGAAAATAAATGGGCTCCAAAGGAGATTATTTATGTACATTCCTATACTAAATGATTTTTTTACATAGTGCTAGGTGAAAGAAAACTTCCACAATAGCCATTCAAGCATCTTTCTAGCTTCAAATTTGCTTATTCTGTCAATGATTGATAACAGATAATGCAACCATGATAACAGAACAGTTACATTCTTTATCTTTCCTCCTAATGTTGAGGTTAGGATAAAGCTGGGCGAATTCAAAACATGAAGGAAATACAACTCCATGTATTCCTCCACAAGCTCATAGGACAAGTGACAAACTCCAGAAAATTTGCAACAAGTAGCCTGATTTGTCTTGCAGCTATTCACACTAGGCTGAATGTCTCTGGAAAGCATAGGTGGGTGAAAGGCCACTGTAGGCTAACTGCTCTCAGGCAATGGTTTCTCACTTATAGGCTCAGGACAGAAACCAAAAATCCCTTTATTCTTCTCCTTTTCTTATTCATGGCTCTCCCAAGGGTCAGATTCATAATCATCATAAACATGACCCAAGATGGTTGATTTCCTCATAATATTTTTCTTTAGTGAAAATAGGATAAGACTCTGTTGTATGCTCTTGGAAATCCTGCATATCCAAATCAAAATATGATTCATAGCTGTCACACACGGACTGGATGGTACCAGGTGATATCTGCTCATTTATAGGTTCTAAACAGGAGATAAACTGTGCATTTGGCTCCTCCTTTTCTTCTTCATGGCTCTCCCAAGGATCAAATTCACAATCATAATAAACAAGAACCATGGGAGAGCTCTGCTCTTCATCATCTTCATTGGGATATTCATCAACAATCATTTGTTCTTAGTCGGTATCCGACATCACTTCTTCGTCATAACCAGGGCTTCCAAGAACCTCTGTTTCCAGGACCAGAATATCCTCTCTATTTTCTTCATAAGAGTGGTGAGCAAAATATGCCTTCCATTCCTCTATACTTGCTTAAAGTGATTGTATCAGCTCCATCAGCTCCTCCAGGGGATGTCCCTCATCCTCACATCTTTCGCAAGAACGAACTATGTCCTGGACACCATCTCTACACTCCTCACAACAATTATGATAGATTAACTTAGAAGAATAAAAAATTTGACAATGCCTATTGAAAGTTGCATGTAACTCTCCCAGGGAGGAGATGCTAGCAGGGGGTAAGGAGTGATACCACTGATGAGCATCTCCTTCTAATGATAACATGAACATATTCATTAATACATCTTCATGATGTATCTCCCACTGATGCATGAGGTCATAAAACTCATGGAGATGCTGAGCAGGTTTGTCCTCTTTACGCTCTCTAAATATGGCCAAATAATCGCCCCATTCATTTGGAGTAGGGACAACATTAGGAAAACCAGGAACAACAAAAAAATCAAAAGGAGCAAACCTTAGAGCCAGGATTCTTTC
This sequence comes from Picea mariana, assembly GCA_032191745.1. NCBI lineage: Eukaryota > Viridiplantae > Streptophyta > Pinopsida > Pinales > Pinaceae > Picea > Picea mariana. Next base: position 318,546 of record JASDQU010100233.1, on the reverse strand, counting down.
CATTTCGAACCAGTGGAGTCGCCAATCGATCCTTTAATCATGGATTCGCCAAGTGAGTGATATGCAGAATGAATGTGCCTGGTCTTTGTTCACCATCAAAGACTAGATCTGATCATTGTGTCCCAGGGGGATCCAGGTGTATCCAAAGGCAGTCACACTGAAACAATGGAGTATAGATAGTGGAATCGCTAGGTGCAAATCAATCTTCAACGATCCTGATATCCGATGCACCTTCAGAATCAAAATCTCGTTGTCGTTCTACCTAGGGAAAACTCTTCAATTACGAAGAGGGTAAGCCCAGTACCCATCAGAGTTTATATGTCACAGTTTGGTTTTATACGAGTTCAATGGGCACAGACTTAAGACAATATCGTTTTAACTCAGAAAACAGGGACCGACATGCTCAAATAGGTGAGGTCGTGATTCAACTTTAGTCAGTAAGTTGAGCTTAAGTATAAGTAGAGGGAATACTTAGAGAGAAGGATGGAAGAGACTACTATGGGCATCATGCCTTCCAATAGCTCGAAGAGGAAAAACTCAATACTCAAGAGCAATCTTGAGATTAAGCTTCAGACACTGAAATATGGTGCAAGAAACACAATTACAACATCAGGATGATCAAACCTTAATCACCCTGCAACTGCAACAACTCGACTGGATATTCCATGCCTGAGCCATCCAATGTAAGAGTGAAAAGACAACACATGAAACAGATTAAAACTGGTCGTGATGCCATTGTTATCAAACCTACATCACAACAACATAACTACCCTCGATTGGATCGTCCATGCCCGAGTGTTCTAACACAGCTATTACATAGAAATGGAAAGGAAGAATACTTTCATTAAACAAGAAGTCTCAAGTACATATACATAACCAGAAGAACCAGAGCTTTATTAAAACTTTGCAATGCGGGAGCCTAGCTCAACCATCCATCGTTACCAAATATCAAAATGACTCCTATATACTCAAAATATATTCGCCACTACAAGTAGAGGCATGCTCGAGATTCTCGTCCAATGCCATACATGTCTTCTCGGTCAGACTACGCATGCCTTCCCCTATCAGAGGAAAGCTCTTCTATGCTAGTCCTTTCTGTCTTTCCATTTATGCAGTGAGACGAGGTCTCAACTTCCGCCTCACTTTCATGAACTGTCTACATCGGGATTGAAACGCGACTTAATGGCAAGGGGATGAACACACACTTTTCTCGGATAGGACGCCATATAAACACGTGATTGTAGGGCCGCTCAAAGGTGAATTGGTTTCACACCGGTTTTGAACCCGCAATCCACCACCTTTTTCCATGTATTACTTTTTCCAAACCATGGTTTCAACTGCGGGATCGCTCAAGAAAATTATCGCCCGAGCATGTCGCGTCCCTGCAATGGACTGTGGTTGTAGATATGGTCCTAATCTGAGATTTGAATGCACCTGCCAGATTTGGCACCATTGACAAGATTAACCACCCACCATCTTTAGAATCCGCCTAACTATGCCATGTGGGGGGGGGGAGCGCTACTTTTGATGTTAAACATGAAAAACCTCACGGAGGAAAAACCCCCAAAGCGAAGGATCTACTGCCACGTGCTTCGACATTTAGAGACTTCGGTGCTTTGGGTCTTCGAGACTTGGCGCATTTCTCGTTTCAAAACTCCCGAAGCAAAACTTCCGGAGTGACAGATCTGATGACGCGTGGGAGTCTGGATTCGGATGGTCGAGATCTACTTCGGGACTTCGGCGTTTTTCATGGCCCAATACTTCATGCAATTCTAAAACTTCAAATAACCGAGGGCCGCTAATCTTCTCCTCACAGGGGATCTTCGCCGTCACAAAACTAATCCCGCATGCTTGTATTTTAAGCTCGAAATGAGCTTCTCTGCATGTTGTGCTAAGATGTTTCCTATGCAGACCACGAACTTGGATGACCCGATGCCCTTGACAACTATATGTGATAACACTATGCACTCCTTTTACAAGCTCGTAGAAGATAAATAATTGAAACTTATCTAATCCTCACAGCTTCATACATTCAACCATGTAATGCATTCATAACATAAGAACAAGTAATGATAGATAATTTCAATTAAACAAAAATTCTACCATTCATTCATATAGACACAATAACAACAACATCAGACATTTTGGATCAATGCTTCTCTTTTATATTCATTCAAATAAGATGTACATAGGTTCATACAATATTGTTCAACAACCTCAACAATAACAACTTCAACAGCCTCATTTGGGCAACAATACACACATTTATACAAAAAGATTCCTGGAGCTCTTTTTATCCGACTACCTTACTGCTATCCTATCAAATTAAAATCTTTCAACTACTAAGTCTTATTACAAACATATAAGAGAGAATGCTTCATATATGTACTACTACTAGCTACATTAAAGAAAAAACAATCTCCATTGATCTCACACGATGGTTCAGCTCCTAGACATTTAAGATCTTCTTTAATTACAATATTTTCAAGATATTTCTTGACATTCCATATTTAAATTTCAAAACCACTTAAAAATAAGTGCTAGGGCACTGAGTTGTCCTCCACTTGTGCTTTGATGACGATGCTCCTGCATCAGAGTCACATCAACAGTGAGGTAAGAGTTGCAACATAATGAAATTTGCAGCAATGGAGAGTTGCATCAACGGTCCTATAGTGAGATTCATAACAATAGTCGTAGCATAGGGAGTTGCAGCATAGGCAAGAGTCACAACAACAAAGATTTGCAGAAACGATGTCAGAAACCCAAAGTTGCAACAACTACACTTGATTAGAGAGTTGCAACATCCCATACTCAGTAGTTGCAGCTCTTGTATTGGGACGGTACATGTGCATCCTTTTTCCTTTAAACCATTGTTAACATAGAAATGTGATAATCTCCTTAAAATGCATAAGAATAAATATTGAAATGGCATGTTGAGAGAATAATTATACCTTGACAAAAAATGCATCATTGTGAATTAAAGGGTACTAGGATGGAATGGAAATGGGAAAAAGGGTTTACAAAAATTATTGGATGGGTGCTACAAAGCTGTTAATTTGACAACCTGTCAGATGGTACCCGAGATAAACCCTAGATTATTTATGGCACAAGGCCATAAAAAAGGGGGCTCAAAGCCATTACAAAAGTATGCTCATAGTGAGCTCAACATGTCACTTACGAGAATAGAACCTAGGTGTGGAGGATAACTCTCCAACCCACAACCAATTGGGATAGACTTGATTGAAAACCATTCATCATGTATAAAAATATGCATTTCTAATTTGGGGATCAAAACTAAGTGTTACATTTCTCTCCCTCTTGTTTTTTCACTATCCCTAGTGCACATCACCATGCATGTGTTCATGCATATATATACAAAATTTTGCATCACAATACTCAATAAATTTGCATGTGAATGAATCCTACACCAATTCCAACCAACAAACTCTCATTCCTCTAAGCCTGCACAACCTAGGGATGTGGACCCCCTTCTTTGAATTGTGGTCCCTTGGGGTGTCCCCCTTCTCTTCTAGGGATTCATAAATGGGAATATTATTGAATTCCATTATTGTTTTCTTTTTAAGAACAACAGATTTTGGTGATGTTTGGTTTATCACACTTTTCGACTGGGATGCCATATTCTCAGTCGGTTGTTATGCCGACTTGTCTTTCGGTTAGTCTTCTGACAGATGATATTCGAGGAGTAATTTCTCATTGTTTTCTCTATGAGTTACTTCTTTAGTATAACAACTTTGGTCTTTGAGTTCTCTTATCACCATAACAATTTTCGAAATGGTATTCAAGTATTAAAATTTTTAGCAAAAGGCTGTGTCGCTAAGGAGATATGATAATTTAGAGGACCAGGCTATATCTGGTGACGTATGGACAGATATGGAGAAAGTGTGAAGGGTGAGACTCAACGAATCATCGATCTTTAAAATGGCCCGGATCAATGGCCAAAGCACATATCGGGGATCAAAATAGCACGAAGGTTAAACAGTCGAGGGTGGATCGGGGAAAACCGTCATGGTTTTATTGGCGGATGCGTGGCACCTCCAGAGGCACATCGGGGAAAAAAGAAGTCTGACTTAAACCACTTTCTCAAACCCCGGATGCCACGGTCACTGGGTGAATGTGAACCGTGGATCTTAAAGTAGTTCGGATCAGTGGCTGAGGATCATATCGACGATTGAATTAGCACAAAGATTAACGAATCGAGGGCGGGCCAAGGAAAAACATCATGGTTTAAATCGTGGACACATGGCGCCCTCAGAGGCACATCGGGGCGAAAAATTAGTTCATCTAAAACCATTTTATCCAACCCCCAATGTCAATAGATACCTATAAAAGGAGGAACCCCTGACATTATTTTATGATAATTTGAAGCATTCAAACGTTCAGAAACTTGGCGCAAAGCATCCATTTGAAGTTCAAGCTTAGGACTGAAATAGATTCATGTTTTTCTCGCCGCTTAACAAGTATTTTCTCCATGGCCGCTAATCTTGTTGTCTTATCCGTAAATGGGAAAGACAATTCCTCCAAAGAAGAAGCCTTAATTGATAGAGACTCTAACATTTTCGACATAGAGATAACAGTCTCGACTATTTCTGTGTCTAGATCAAACTTATTGGACAATTTTGGAACGTACCTACCTTTCCTCGAAGCGTCTCAAGCCTCCATCACCCCTTACGTCATAGAAGTAGTCTTTCCTTTCCCTGAATTTGTAAGTTGGTGTGCAGAGCGATATTCTCAGGAAGAAAGAGTCATTCCGAATACATTAGGGTCAGAGTTTTTATGTGAAATAGATAGTCCTTCGCTCCAACACACCCTCAGTATACCCGGTTATTCTTCCACAGTGTCAGAGCCCTTTGAGGAATAGAAAATGATCATAATTTACAGAGAATGCCCACTAGAAGTAAAAATCTGGTTTTTGCAAACCATTGTCAAGCCCAAGCACCATTTAGAGAGTCTGTCATTACCCGCCAGTGTAAGCATCATGATCATCGAAGTCCAGTGGGCTTGTTCTCTATTAGTTCAAAGTTTAGGATTGGGCAATGACAAGTTTGTGGTAGAAGTCATGTTAGGTTTCCTGTTGACTTTATTTATGTCAGAGTCTGGTCAATTAGTCAGTGTCAGTTTTGACAAATTCATTATTGACAATATGCATCAGCAGTTGGTGAATTTCAATTCATTAAGGCATTTTAGATATTACACCCATTTGTTGAGGATGTTCCTGGAATCTAACAAAACTTAATTTCCTGAGACTTCATTCATTTCAACTAAATGTAAAAGGATCACCATGTTTATTTTCTTCAATAAGATTATGTCCAGGGTGTACAGTCTCATCTTCGGTTCAGACTTGCCAAGGGTCTTGGAAGAAATGAAAATATATTTACAACCAAATCTAGAGAGCAGGATAGGTGACTGGATTTTATTCATACAACCCACCGTGATTTGGGTATATGGCTACCAGGAAGGACGTCATATTTTACCAGTATTTCTGACCCCCAGAATCTTTGCTTTGGAGTTCATAACACAAAGGATCATCTCGGAGATCGAGAATTTTTTGAAAACACACAAGGCTTCTAATATAAAATTCCCTTTCATAGTAGGTCCCTTTGTGGTGAAGAATAAGTCCTGTTTGCCTTAGATTCAATCCAAACTCAGTGAATTTGGATTCACATAGTTTCAAGGAAGAAAATATGACCCACACCAGATCATATCAAAGAGAAGATTGGCAAGCAGACAAGGCTCCTATGAACATGAGCATGTTGAAGGATTCGATAAGTTGGCCAATATAGAAACCCGTCTAGATATGGAGGTCAATATACAACATGATCAAGAAAAACAAACGGAACCAGCTACCCAGCAGAGCCCAGCATAGAAACCTTCTCCTAGATTGATTGTCAAAGCTCCTAAAATGAGCGTCTACAGTATGAGGAGCAGTTCAGAGGCCCTAGGTGCCAGAAGCCAGCAAGATATTCTCAAGAAAATAAAAATCACATCATCCTCTCAAATAGTCGACCTGGAAGAAGAAGAACCCAAGGAGAAAACATGCATGGAAATGGTAGAAGGTGTAACCAAGAACGAAGGAGCGGGTACGAAAAACATGACACAAACTGAAAGAAGCACAAAGGTTTTTAGCAGTAGGAAACACATATTTAGCCAGACACCTGGGGCAGTTTATCAGTCCAAGGAAGATTTAATGAACCAGTACGCTATGAAGGGAAGTATGGCCAACAATGAAATAAGGGACCTTTTGCCTGAAGTGGAAAAGAATTCCTAGTTTAAAGCTTCTTTACTCTTAGTCAGGGATGTGGAAAAGAAAACATTTAACATAGCAGTGGATGATGATGATAAGGTATCTGAGATCAAAATGCACTATGAAAATATTGGTGCCCCTGACAAAGTAAAGTTCCACAAAAATTTTAGCGATATGCTAAATTCTGATTATCTGAGTTTGGGTCTGAGGGTCGCAAGATTGACAACACATGCACTCAAACTAGATGGACAATTGAAACAGGAAAAGGCATCCAACAAAGCCTGGATGACATAGGTCAAAAGGCTAGAGCCTGAAGGTCCTCAAGGGGTGAAAGATTCTCTGGACGAAAAGGATAAAATGATCCAAAGCTTAAGAAAAGGCTAAAGATGTCACCTACAGACCATCCACAAACAACAAAACTGACTACTTTGGAACAAGAGAAAGAGACATTCAGACAAGAGGCACTCAATTACAAAGTTAAAGTGTTGCATTTGGAAAAAGAGAAAGAGAATTGGTCACAAGCACAAGAAACAACATTAGATATGGTTTTCATTGTACCTACTAATACAGAGTCTAGATCTAGCACTAAAGGGTTGGTCCAAGATATGTCCCAGGTAAGCATCAAAACAAGGGAGATCAAAAGTCTCAACAAGGTTATAGAAAAGTTGAAACAAGAGATGAAGGTGAAGGATGAGAAGATGGCTCAAATTCATAGAGATAATCAAGATTTGCAAGAGAGAGTGAGCAAGATGAAAACTAGGTTAAGGGGGAAAACATTATTGCAGGGAGCCAAACATGTCATATGGGATGTTATTGCTGCAGAAGCTGCTAAATTCGGGGTTTATCTAAATTTTATAAATGACAAAGACAATGTGGTTGCTACAGCTTGGAGCAAGTGTGTTGTTGTTAATGAAGAGTTAGCCAAGAATCCCTCATAATGGGCCCAAAATGCTATTGACTTGCTAAATTATGTGCCAACTACCGATCTTCAAACTATCGGGGTAAAAGATAAGACTTCATTGATCATTTCAGCTAGGAAAATCATCACCAAACATAACCTGCTTAGATTAGTCCAAAACAAAGCTATGCAAATGGAGCACAACATACAGGAATTTAAAGATGCATTTGAACAATTGTTTATCAAATGCCTCCCATCATTTTGGAATGGTAGAGGTTCATTATACAATCAGGAAGATTACAATACTATTCTAATGCAATGCAGAATGGACCATTCTAAATTTTGAAGCTATAGAAGAAATTCTGAAAGGCCCAAGTTTGGTAGAATATTTGGCTACAGACTTCGAAATTTTGAATAAGTTCAAGATAGTGAAAGTCGGCATGTTGACTATTTCCTATGCCATGTGCATTGACTTGGAGATTTTGATTAAAGAGATGATGGATTGCGGAATCTGCTCTGATTCGCAATGGAAGGAAATCATGCGGCTAGGTAAGAAAAAGTGAAATATCACTGGAGCCAGTAAGTGATCCCCAATTGTCATCAAGTTTGCAAATCTGACAGAAGACCAGAGCAAGACATACGGCAGGAAGGAACCAAACAGTCAGAGAAATTGCCGATTATTTCGAAACGTTTTTGTCAATTATTGTAAATCATTTCGTATACCAAAACTATCAGTCGAAACTGTTTTGGAAGCTGAAATGATTTAAATTTCAATTATTTTGATCAAATTGTATAATTACTGGGTTACTTGAATGAATTAATGTTGGAAGAAGTGCAAGAGCACCTTTTGTTTGTATTAGACTCTATTTTGTAAATTTTCTAAATCTGAATTGAATATAAATGCAGAAGATTTTGAAGTCTCTATGAAAATATTCTAACGAGTGGTGATATGAGATTTGTTTCCTTTCATCGTATGTATTTCCTGTGACCTGTTACTTCATTTACATTTTCTTCTGTTTAAATTGGAGAGTTAAAGGCCCATAATTCATCTTGTGATGCTATTGGCTTAAGAAATTTAAACTGTGTGAGTGTCTTCTTATCTTATTTAGAATTCATTTCAGTAATGCTCTGATGCAGTTATTCGTTTTCTTTATCTTCCTACACCCTATTTAAATTTAAGAATAACTCAGATTCATCACCTCATTTATCCTTTATCCTCTAGAGATTTATATCAATCGATGCATTGTTTTCATTCACTTTCATAATTTTGACTCCATAGCCTTGAGTGTTCCTCCCCTTCCTTTCTAGCAACTTTATTTAAAAACCATAAAACAAACCAAATCTAGCCACCAATTTCCAAAGAAACATCAAGTGACACGAGAGATCCCTCTCTGAGTTGAGAAGGCTAGTGCCTCAACTCTAAATCTGGTTGAAATAGTTATCTCTATCGTTTGTCTATTTAGTCGGACAAAATTTGCAGAGTACTAACATTTTGGCACCGTTTCCAGGGATGAAATTGAAAAATCTTCCCTGGGAAAACAACTTAAAACTCTAGTTTGATTCCTGAGGGTGATAGTGGATCAAATGCCTTATTGGCTGAGATTATTTTTACCCTGGCGACTCCATTACTCAGTGACCAGTGGCACCAAACCTTGTGAGATAGAAATCCTGGCTCCTAAGAAAGTCCACACCAGGAGAAATCTAGAACCAAAAGCTACAATCCCTATGTCTGACCCTGAGAGGCTTGTACGTAAAAGAAAAGAAAGGCATGTGACCCTAGTGTTGCACCCATACCGATATCTGTTCTTGCCTAGGGATGGATTGAATAGCATCGAAGACCTTGTATTCAACGTGAAATTTGAACAATCCTTATTCAGAACTAAGTCTAAATCTTGTCTAAACGAGACTATCTTCGACAAAAAGAGGTTCCAAGATCTAGTTTTAGCTGCATCTGTCAAGCCTGTAGTGACCCCTGCTCAGAACTAACATCCACTCCAAGAATGGTGTCTTTTTGCAAGAATAAGTGATCAAGGATGTTTAATTTTTTCCACCTATACAAGAATCTATAGGCTTCTAACATATCAGTTCAAAGTTCTTGATTAGTCTCATCATACAGAAGAGAACAGACATTATGTAGCGCCATGGCACTGCTGAATCGTCTATATAGCATGTCATGCCATTTTTCTACCTAAATTGCTATGAAAAATCCTAGCCGAAGTACACAAGAACGTTACCAAATCTCCTAAGTTGTGTAATGGTGGCGCTACCAAATTCGTAGGGTTGTGTAACAGTGGCACTACCAAATTATTTTTGATGATGGGCACTACCAATTCTGCAGAGGTGATTTGAAGTGTGGCGCTACCAAATTGCACACAGATATATACAAGCTCGACGCTACCAATTCTGCAGGCTTGATTTGGATCTGCGCTACGAAATGTGCAGAGTATTTTGCAAAGGCGCTACAAAAACTCGCTACTGAATGATGCTACCAACTGGCACCTGGAATAAAGGGGTTCGATTTTATCACTCTTTTGGGTGGTTGATGATGTGGAGAAGAAATAATATCATAGGTGGAAGCATGATGACAACATATAACCTCTACAGGATAGTTGGCATGGAAAGGGATGTGCATCAATGAAGACAATGCCAGTTAAAGTTTGTTGGATTAGTTGCCAACATGTTTCCTTTTTTATAGTAGTTTGTTAAATAGTTGTTAGTACAAGTGTTAGATTGAATAACTGATTTGGATAATCCTATGGGAGGAAGGCCAGTTCGCACCTCCATCTGTTGCCTTCCCTTTTAGTTATAAATAGATATTCCAAATGATTTAGAGGGTTTGAATGGTTGAGCTTGGCTCTCTGATTGTAATATTTTGATTAAGTAGACCGGTTCTCTGGTTATGTACTTGACTTGAGAATTTTTTATTAATATAAGTCAGTTTCTCATATTCCATCTTGTTGCTCTTATACTAAAGTTTTCACGATTGAATGATTCACATGAGATTGTTATAGTTGTATTATGATGAATGTTTGATTATAGTATTGTTATGATGTTCTTTAGTGTTCTTTAAACTTTGAATTCAAGAATATTTTGTGTTTGAGTTTTTCCTCCTTAGGTTGCTTGAAGACCCGATGTTAATATCAGACCTCTACACTTCCCTCACCAAAGTCTTCCTATTCACTTTTACTCCCATACACTGACTGAAGTTGATCAAGACCTCAATTGATTGTGCATGCTAGCCCAATTTTATGAGTTAAAACATTATTATCCTGAGTCTTGTCCATTTTACCTTTTAAACACTCATTTACTTTTACACATAATCTTATGGGTACTGGGCTTATCCTCTCTGCAATATGAGGGTGATTCCTAGTGCTAACATTATTGGTGTCGTTGTCAGGGAAGGATTGAATACATTTCCCTGGGATTGAATGGCAAATCTTACTAATTTTGAAGGTGCATTAGAATTTAGTACATTGAAGATTGAAGCTTGCACCTGTTGACTCCATTGTTTCAGTTGTGGCTCCTAAAGGCAAACACACGAGGTCAACTCCACAACTACCTATGACTACACTTGAAGCTGACCCAGAGAAGATAATAAAGAAGGGAAAAGTTTCTTAAGAAAGTTTTTCTGTTTTTGTATCAAGTACTTCTAGTCAATTGTCTAATTCCATTCTTAATAATCCAGTTGTTATATCAAGTATTCCTCCATTACCTTCTGCGGAAGTTTCTAAGAATTTGGATTTTGAAAATTTTCCTGTTGAATACTCCTCTTTTGACCTAGAATTGAAAGAATAATTGTATTATGATGAATGTTTGATTATAGTATTGTTGTGATGTTCTTCAGTGTTCTTTAAACTTTGAATTCAAGAAGATCTTGTGTTTGAGTTTTTCCTACTTAGGTTGCTTGAAGACCTAATGTTAATATCAAACCTCTACACTTCCCTCACCAATGTCTTCCTTCTATTCACTTTTACTCCCATTCACTGACTGAAGTTGATCAAGACCTCAATTTCTTGTGCATGCTAGCCCAATTTTATGAGTTAAAACATTATTATCCTGAGTCTTGTCCATTTTACCTTTTAAACACTCATTTACTTTTACACATAATCTGATGTGTACTGGGATTATCCTCTCTACAATCAGAGGGTGATTCCTAGTGCTAACATTCTTGGCACCGTTGTTGGGGATAGATTGAATACATTTCCCTGGGATTGAACGAAAAATCTTACTGATTCTGAAAGTGCATTAGAATTTAGTACATTGAAGATTGCAACTTGCACCTGGCGACTCCATTGTTTCAGTTGTGGCTCCTAAAGGAAAAAAAAATGAGGTCAACTCCACAACTACCTATGACTACACCTGAAGCTAACCCAAAGAAGATAATAAATAAGGGAAAATATTCTTAATAAAGTTTTTATGTTGTTGTATCAAGTACTTCTAGTCAATTGCCTGATTCCATTCTTAATAATCCAGTTTTTATATCAAGTATTCCTCCATTACCTTCTGATGAAGTTTCTAAGAATTTGGATTTTGAAAATTTTCCTGTTGAATACTCCTCTTTTGACCGAGAATTGAAAGAAGAAAATTTTTAAACCCTTGTCTCTCTTGATATTGTGAAGTGGTTCAGACTTGAGAGTCTTGAAGACTTTCCTACCTTAGGATTTGCTACTCCTCCTCCTATCAAAATATTTGTAGCCAAAGAAGAGGAAACCTCATCCCCCTTGCATCCTATACCATCTTCTTCCAAGACTCAGCCTTCTGCTGTGAAAACTGAAATCCCTCCTTCCTACATTCCTTTTTCTCCTAAGCTTCATATAGTCAAATCTCCTTCTCCTCCTTGTTCTCTTACAGTTCAAAATCCAACGGCAGGTGCTAACCCTCCTAGAAATAGGATGGATTCCATAGTGGCTGCTAGGTATTCCCCTCTTATATGACCTTGGCCTATGAATTCTCTCCCTGCTGGAGATTACTTAAAATACATGCCCAAATTCACAAGAGAAGAAGACATAACTGCTAAAGAACACCTTGTTGTCTTCTACAGTTATGTAGACAATATAAACATTGAGAATGAGGATGTTTGGATGACAGTCTTTGTCCAAAGCCTTGATGGTGAGGCTAGGAAATGGTTTAGGGGTTTGACTCCTAGATCCATTGCTGGGATTGAATCTTTAGATGATGCTTTCTTGAGACAGTGGGGGGATAAAAAATATTTGTTTTATTATATCACAAAATTTGGATCCCTAAAGAGGAAAGAGGGAGAATCTATCTCTGACTTCTCCAAGAGGTTCAATAAAATGTACAATAATATCCTTGTTGAGATAAAGCCTACAGAAACCTCTGCCAAGATCACCTATGCCAGTGCTTTTGACCCTGAGTTTTTCCTTCTACTGAGAGAAAGAAGATCTGCCTCCTTAGCGCATATGCAAGATGAAGCCTTTGAGGTAGAATATAACATAGTGGCATCTAAAAAACTTGGGGGAAAATCTGATAAGGATAAGAGAAAAAATAGAGTTGAAGCCTCAACCTCTGATTCCTCTATTGTCCATCCTCAAGTTGATGAACTTACCAAATTAGTAAAATCAATTTCTGTCGAGATGGAGAAGCTAAAACTTGAAGGAAAACAGACCTATAGGAATACACAAAATGATGATAACAGAGGTAACTTCAGAAGACCAAATAATTCTCCTCAGATCCTTCCAAGAGATCCAAGAAACAAAGATAGGGATGATCAAAAGGTGCAAACTCCTTTATAAAACAACCTTGTTGTTGATGAAGAAGGAGAGGATGAGTAAATTGATCCTGAGATCCATGGCGTAGGTGACACCTCTTCATCCCCTCACTTGACCCAATCTGCATATGAGGAATCCCTAATGGATAATCAAATAAATGAATTGAGTAAGGGACAAAAGGCAAAAGAAAATCCTAATAAATATAATCTGAGATCCAAAAATAAAGAGAAAAAGACTGATACTTTTGATCAACCCACTAAAAAAAAAAATTATGCTAAGACTATGGCAGTTGGCAGCAAAGAAAAAGATGCACAAAGTCCTCAATCTTTGGTCAAGAACCCTACCCCAGAAGTCAAGGAGATTATGAAATATCCATCTTCCTTCAGCTTTGAAAGTGAGATTAAAAAACTCAAAATCCCTGTACCCTTTTTGGAGCTGATAAAAAATGAAGAATTAAAAAAATATCTTTCCAAAATATTGCAGCTCGAACCCTCCTCCAATTCTACTGATTCAGTCAACCTTCAAGATGAAAATCCAGCAGTCATATTAGGAACTTTGATAGAAGATAGAGATGATTCATCCCCTCCCTTATATAGATCACTGAACATTCATGATATGGTGTTGCATAACTGCTTGATGGACTCAGGGACATGTCACAATCTCATGCCAAAAACAATCATGGATGAACTTGGATTATAAATTACAAAAACTTACCATGACTTATATTCTTTTGAATATAGGAAAGTGAAGTGTCTTGGGGTCATCAAAGATATGGTTGTGGCCTTGTTTCAGTTTCCCATGAAAAGTGTGGTCATGGATATAGTGGTGGTTGATTTCCCCCCTAAGTTTAGTATGCTCTTGTCAAGATCTTGGATAAAAATACTAGGAGGGACCTTACAGATGGACCTTACATATGCTACCATTCTTGTGTTTGGGGGGGAGCATAGAAGGCTTTAAACATAGTTACCAACTTAACGAGAACTCTACAGAGTTCTCGTTTTTTGGGGGGTCAAGTTTTTTACCCCGTTTTTAAAAATGGTGCTACCGGTAGCACCCCCCTCCATTTTTAGGTGGTTTTTTGATATTTTAAATTTTCTGATACATAAGGTTTCCACTTTGTTTTTTTAAATGCTCTTTTTTTCATTTATTTTCAAATTGTTCAATTTTTTTTTTTTTTTTCTCAACGATGTTTTTTCATCTATTTNTATATATATATATATATATATATATATATATATATATATATATATATATTATTCAATCGTGTTTTTAATTATATTTTCATGCTTCATCCAATGTTAAAAATGTTGTACACCATTATTTTTTTTGAAATTAAGATTTTTTATATAATTATCTGTCCTTAATTAAGTTATGGTTCCATACATTTTAAATATAGTGGAAAATATCATTTTTAACACATTTTTTTTACCTTCAATTCATAGAAAATAATTGTAGTTAAATAACACTATTTTTAAATATTTAGCAAAAAAATATAATTCATTTTTTTTGGATCAATTAAAAAAAATAAAATAAGAAAACAAACAAATTTGAAATTAAAAAAACAATAACATTTTAAAAACAAACTTATATGAAAAAAAAACCATTGAAGAAAAACCTAAAAAACTAAAGACGAAAAGAAAACCATAAAATTAAAAAAAATAAAAAAAATTATATATAGAGAGAGAGAAAGAAAATGAGAAAAAAAATAAGAAAAAAGTAAAAAACAAAATTTATAACCAAAAACAACTTTAAAAAAGTGAAAAAACCCAAAAAAATTAAAAACTTATACACAAAAACCCCAAATTAAAAAACTTAAAACACAAATTTAAATACAAAATTTAAATAAAAATTAATAAAAATAAGTTGAAAATCTTTAAAACTGCAAAAAAAAAAAAAAAAATTATATCAAAAAATTTATTACAACTCATAGTTATAATATGTATAAAACATAGTTATTATAAATTTATAATAATAAAGGATTAGGCCTGAAAAAATTGTTGACTATTAGAAATTGTTTGTTAGATAGTTAATAGTTGCATAGATTTATATTATTTGGAGTGTATTTTGAGGATTTATGTTTTTTAGTGCCTTTGGAAATGTAATGGTACATTTTAAATATGAATGGAGTGAGGCACCAGTTCAAACTTTTTATTGTCTTCTTTCCATGTGGTGATGATGTGTTTTACTATTATTCTTTAAATGTGTAGTTAAACAAATCTTATAGAATCTAATCTATGTTGCTAACTTATGTAGCATAATAGTGTTGGCTATGATCATGAGATATTCTTTGAATGCATCGATATGAGTTGTAATATAAATTTTATGAGTTGTGATAAATTTTAAACATAGTTATAATAAATTTTAAATATAGTTAGTATAAATTTATTTTAAACACAGTTATTATAAATTTTAAACATAATTATAATATGTATGGGACCTGGGCCAGGCCCGCGGGGGGGCTGAGGCGATGCCCGACATCGTCTCAGGCCCCCCGCGGGCCTGGCCCAGGTCTCTTGGGCGTCCATGGGACCTGGGCCAGGCCCGCGGGGGGGCTGAGGTGATGCCCGACATCGCCCCAGCCCCCCCGCGGGCCTGGCCCAAGTCTCATGGGGTTTTATTATAGGGATAAACAAAAACCCTTGAAACCAAGCACGAATGATGTAGCCCCCCGCGTGAGGTACACCCCCAAACTCCACCCCGGCTGGATGACTAAGAGCGTAAGCAAATCATCAGATAGTGTTCCTAGTTTGGGCACAAGAGCTCGAGGCTTATCTGGCTAGCGAAGTAGGGGCTGGCGAAGCGTAGCGACTAGAAACGGCGGCAACGGTTAGTAGGTATGATAGAGTCCCCTCTATGTCTGTCTCTCCGACTTACGAGTTGGGTGTGTACGACATAACCCTAGGGTTTCGTTTTTAAAATATTTAAAATATGAATAATACATTTTAAATATGAATGGAGTGATATGAGTTGTAATATGAGTTGATATTTAAAATATTTTAAATAAGAATGGTACATTTTAAATATGAATGGAGTTATATGAGTTGTAATATAAATTTTAAGAGTTGCAATAAATTTTAAACATATTTTAAACATAGTTATAATAAATGTTAAACATAGTTATTATAAATTTATTTTAAACATAGTTATTATAAATTTTAAATATTGTTATAATATAACAAACAATGTTACAACATTGTAATATCATTAACAATGTTATATAGTTAATATTTATTTTCAAAACAAACATTTAAATAAATTTGTAGCTTAGGTAAGTAATATTAGTGTTTTTTTATTTTATTTTTAATTTAGATGTTTTTTTTAAATATTTTATTGAATTTTGATTAATTTTCAATTTTTTTTTTCTCTCTTTTTTTTTTTTTTTAAGTTTGAAGCCATTTTTTGCCCTTATTTTTAACAAAAAAATTTATTTTGGTTTTTTAAATTATTGTTTTTCGGGAAAATTTTAAATTTTTTTAATTTCTTTCTAGTTTTTCTTTGTTTTTCACCATTTTGTTAGCTTATGAAATTTCTTAGCTCATATGTTTTGAATATGGTCAATATAACAATACTTTTAAGAAAATATTTATGTTTCATTTAATGTAACTTGTATTTACTTTTTTATTATTAAAAGTAAAAAATTATTAAAAAGCGACGTTGAATTTTTAAAGTATATTGTGATATTTTCATGGCATTATATATTACCTTGTGCTTTGCGTGATAATAACATTTAAAAAGTAAACATTTAAGGGTTTATTTTATGATTTTGTTTACAGTAATGATGAGTTATTTTACTACATTATAAAAATGTGTCATTTTCATACCCCAATTTTAGAATGGGTGCTACTGGTAGCAGTGTTTTTCAATTTGATGGTTGATTTTGAGGTTTTGGTTTTAATGGTTTTAATGGTACCAAATGATAAAAATACGATTTCAAATGATCTCAAAATTTAACGTTTTGAAAAGAAAAAAAAATTCAAAAACATCTTATTTGTTTTTAGGTGCTGATTTTAAGGTATTTCTGAGCTACTATCTAAGTTTTGAAGCCCATGTTTTAAAAATGTTGTAATTTTGACCCCGTTTTAAAACATGGTGCTACCGGTAGCACCACTTTTTGATTTGGGGGTTGATTTTGATGTTTTTTTATGCAAAAATATGGGTTTTTTGGACCAGAGTTCTTGTTTTGAAGTCACAGTTCTCATTAAGTTGGTAACTATGTTTTTACAGGGAATCTCAGTTGTCCTACATTATCAGTGATGAAGTAAACCCCACCAATCATCCTATCTTTTCACTTGATACTGATTTTGGATCCAGTATATTGCATCTCACTCATGCTCCTGAACCTCCTCTTGAAATCATAAAACAATCCATTACTTTTTGTGAAGATTCTCCTCCAACTACCTCTGTTTGAAAGATGTTTTTTTATGGAGCCTCTTCTAAGGAAGGTGTTGGTGCTGGAGTAGTCTTTATTTCACCTACTCAAGAGACCATATATTTTTCCTACAAAATGGAATTTGAAACTACCAACAATGTGGCATACTATGAAGCTCTTGTTTTGGGTTTGAGGGTTGTCAAAGACGTGGGGATTGAAGAGCTATCATTATTTGGAGATGTTGAATTAATTGTCCATCAAATGAAAAATCTATATCAAGCTAAGCACCCCAGGCTAAGGACTTACATAAATGAAGTTTGGGATCTTGTTGACAGTTTTTTCTTAGCTTTCAATATTTCATTTATTCCAAGAGAGGAGAATACCATGGTTGATTATTTGGCTGTTTCAGCAAGTAATTTCAGAGTCCCTTTGCCACCTAAACTCAAGTATGATGTAGAAGTGAAGTATAGACCCTCTATACCTGAAAATGTCAAACATTGGAAGGTGTTTGAGGATGATCTTGAGATCAAAATATTTCTTGAGACTGTTGATGAGTTTTTTGCATTACGTATTGATCAAGATCATGATTCTGAAAATAACCCTCATGCTGATGTTTTTCTAAATAAAATTGCTAATCATGATATTGTTCAGTTTCCTAGTAACCATATTCCAAAAGGACTAGTTACTTTGGAAAGATTGTTCGACAGGAATGATGTGGTTGTAAAGGTTAAAGTTTCAACAAATGATGTTGATGTGACTGAATGCAATGTGGGTACAGAGAAGGATCCAAAATATGTCAAGTTGTCTAGTAGCTTGTCAAAGGAACAAAGGGTTGAATATGTTGAGTTGTTAAAAGAGTTTTCTGATGTGTTTTCCTAGACATATGAAGATCTAATAACATATGACACAAACATCATAGAACATAAGATCCCTTTGAAGGAAGAGACCAAGCCATTTAGGTAGAAGCCGAGACAAATAAATCATATGTAGCTGCCTATTATGGAAAAAGAGGTAAAAAATCTTTTGGATGCCAATATTATCATTCCTTTGAGATATTCTAAATGGGTGGCCAACTTGGTTCCAGTGAGAAATAAGAATGGAGAGATTAGACTTTGTGTCGATTTCATAATTTTGAATAGAATATTTAAGAAAGATAATTACCCCTTGCCAAAGATGGAGCACATATTACAAAGGGTGACAGGTGCATCTAGGATGTCTGTGATTGATGGATTTTATGGATACAATCAGATCTTTGTCTTGCCTGGAGATAGAGAGAAGACAACCTTCACTATTCCTTGGGGCACATTTATGTACGCTAAAATTCTCTTTGGATTAATGAATGCAGGAGCGACCTTTCAACGAGCCATGGACGTTGCTTTTATTGGGGAGAAGGACAAGTTTGTAGTCATTTATTTGGATGACATAACAGTGTTCTCAGAATCTGATAAAGAACATTATTACCATTTGAAAAAGGTCTTTTTGAAGTGCAGAAAATTTGGTCTCTCTCTAAATCCTAAAAAGTCGTTGTTTGCCATGAAGGAGAGGAAATTATTGGGGCACATTGTATCAGCTGAAGGGATAAGGATTGGTTCAAGAATAGTATAATCTATCTAGACCTTGTCTCTCCCTAGATCCAAGAAAGAATTTCAGTATTTCTTGGGGAAAATAAATTTTTTGAGAAGGTTTGCTTCAAATTTTGCTGAATTGGTAAAGTATATTACAACCATGCTGAGGAAAGAAAATGGAATCAAATGGACTATTGAGTCTCGAAATTATTTTGATCAAATCAAAAAGGCCTTGACTAAAGCACCTGTTCTCATCAACCCTGACCACTCCAAGGATTTTTTGATATTTTCTTTTGCTTCATTTGACATAGTAGTTGTTGTCTTATTGCAGATAAATGAAGAAGGGTTAGAGCAGCCTATTGCCTTTTTCAGCAGGGCATTAAGGGATGTTGAAATAAAATATGACATCATGGAAAAGTAGGCCTATACTTTGGTCAAATCCCTCAAGGCTTTGAGAGTATATGTGCTTCATTCAAAAGTAGTTGCATATGTCTCTTCAACCTCGGTTAAAGAGATACTTATTCAGCCTGACATAGATGGAAGGAGGAGCAAATTGATTGCCAAAATTCTTGAATTTGATCTTGAAATAAAGCCCACCAAATTGGTTAAAGGCCAAGGTTTAACTAGGTTGCTTCTTGAATCGAATAGCAAATCTCTGGGGGTTAATTTCATCAACATTAGCTCAGAAAACCAGAAAGTTGAGTTGTCAGATAAAATTTCTCGAGTCAGCCTTCCATTAGTAGAATGCACTTGGTACAAGGATATTATATTTTTTCTGCAGAAGTTGCAGCCTCTTGATGGCTTGGAGAAGAAAAAGGTAAGAGATTTGAAGCTCAAATCAATCAAATATTGTCTTATTGATCAAGTCTTGTACTGGAAAGACCCTTTAGGAGTGATTTTGAGATGTCTAGACCCACATGAGGCCCAAAAGATTATGTCTGATTTTCATGACAGTTTATGTGGAGGCCATCACTTCTGGAGAACCACAACCTATAAGATTCTCAGAGCTAGGTATTTTTGGCCTAGACTTTTTACAGACATTTTTGCAAAGATTAGAGCTTGTTTCAAGTGCCAAAATGTTTCTGGAAAGCAGCAGCTCAAGTCTTTGTCATTGAAGCTCGTGGTAGCTTCATGACCTTTTCAGTAGCGGGGCCTAGATTTTATTGGGGAAATTCATCCTACTTCAAGTGGTCATCATAGGTGGATCTTAACTACCACTAATTACTTTACTAAGTGGATAGAAGCCATCCCTACAAGGAATTCCTCCCACAAGGTAATCATTGGTTTTCTTGAAGATATTATGGCGATATTTGGTTGTCCAAACAAAATTGTTACTGATAATGTTGCATCTTTCAAGGTTGAACCATTGATCAAGTTTTCGGAATAGTATGGGATTACATTAGTTAATTCTACTCCTTACTACCCCCAAGGGAATGGACTAGAAGATTCTTCTAACAAGAGCCTTATAAAGATCATCAAAAGATTGTTATAAGACAACAAGAAAGCATGGGATTCAAAGATTAAATTTTCTTTGTGGGTTGATAGAGTGACAACAAAGATATATCTTGGTGTCTCTCCTTTTCAACTTGTGTATGGAGTTGAGGCTATCTTTCCTTCTCATCTTTCCTTGCCTTTGGCAAAATTCTTCCGACATTACCAAGTAGAACCTGATGATATGATCAGAAGAATACAACAACTGGTAGAAGTGTAGAAGACTAGGGAGCAGCTACTGGAGAAAGCATAGGACCATCAACAGAAGATCAAGCAAGCCTTTGACAAGAAAGTAAGCAAAGAATATTTCCAGCTGGGAGATCTAGTGCTCAAGTGGGATGCACCCAAACAAGACAAAGGCAAGCACGGTAAATTTGAGGCCTTGTGGATTGGTCCCTTCAAAATTTATGAGGTATTTTCAAATAACACTTATAAGTTGCAGAATTTGGAGGATTATGAAGTTTTTGGTGTCTCAATGGGCATTTTCTGAAAAAAAAGTATTTTTCTTGAGCCATGAGTGGATTTCCATGCCATTGTAAATATCATTTTTGTTTTATTTTTGATTGAATAAGTGACCCCATAGCCCTAGGATAAGGCACTGGAACTACTTTTTCTTGGAAGCTTGTAGGGAGCATGCCATCCTCTGTGGAGCCAATGTTATCACACTAAATTGCCTTGGGTCTTTTAGCCTTTAGTTTTTAAGCCTTTAGATTTCAATTTTGCTTTATTTTCTTAGTATGATTTAAGGCTTGAATGTTGGCTCATTTTTTGGCCCTCACATAGATTTTAGCCTAAGTTCATTTTATGTCTTATGGTTTTGACTCACCTCATGACTTGACACCAAGCCTAACCCATCCCATGACCTACATGACTTGACATGTCACTCTTTTCACTCATACCTTTATATCATTTCCATGTTGTCCCTATATCCGATTAAAGGTGGTAAAATCATCCTTTTGAAAAAAAACATTGCCAAATCACTAGGAGTTTCTGTAGCACACTCCTTGCCATGATTCATCATTATTTTGTTGAGGTTGTTGGAAGATTGGTTGTTGTCATTGATGTCAACCCTAGTCATTGGTTTTGGACCGCAAGATTGATGAAGGTATTTGGACATGAAGGAAAATGCACATGAAGATACACCACCCATGGATGGATAGCACACATCATGTTGTTTCCGGTGGTATGTGAAACATCATGTGGATCCTCATGGTTGAGGAGAAATGAATTTTTGAAGATGACAAAGTAAATTAAATAAGGAAGTACATGTAGGCCCTCAAGATAATTAAAGAAAAGAATTGCAAACTAAGAAAGTGTTAGGTCGGCCCTAATGTTAAAAGGAAGTGACATAAATGGTATAAATAAATATCATTATACATTCATTTGAAATACAAGTCGAATTTCAGAGGAAATCAGAAGTAAAGAAGGCTAGATTTCAAGGGAGGATGAAGTCTTTTGGTGATGTGTTCTAAGGTATGTTATTTTCAAGTCATCTTACCATTTTCAATATAACATTTTTTCTAGAACGATTCAGATGGTGAGCTTTCTATGGTATTGAGAATAAATGTCAAGGTACCCGTGGTAAAAGTTTCAGCTCTTGATTCGCTATAATTATGGAGATACACTCTGTGGAAGATAGGGTTTTTGAGCAATCCTTAAGCTAGTCAATAAATAGGTGTTCCGGGTGAAAAAGTCATAAGTTATTCATAGAGAATCCAAATGATGTGGGACCAATTTCATTGGAAATATTATAGACTATAGTTTCTTGTGTGAGAGTTTTAGAATATGATGTTACATATTTAGCGCGGGGAATTCTGTACAAGTTCCGTCTCTTAAATAAACCAGAATTGAATAAGGTCTACTATTATTTCTATAACTTCCTTTTGGGGAGGATTCAAGGAGCGAAACTTGGAGAAGTTTTAGAAAATACATTGAGTAATATTATCTACAGGATCAGAGTATTCCAAGAATTGAAGAATTGCAGAAGTTGAAGAATTCTCATGAAGCATTATCGGGTTCTACATGATGGTTGGTTGATGGTGATGATTTAATATAAAGTTTTATTATCTCTCATATATTATTGGGTGGAAGGAAGGGGAAAGGATGGAGAGTTAAACCCTCTTTTGATATTGGAGGATTGTATCTTCCTCTCGGAGGATTATCCCTCCCTTTACATTTGGAAGCTGTAGCTATCTTTGGAAGTCATTACTTCCCTTGAACAATAACTATTGATTATTTATCATATATTGTGCATGGTGTACTATGGTGTATTGGTGTAACTCTTATACTATCGTTCATTTCTCATTGTATATAATTGAATGGTTTAAGTGTAAGTTGAAAAATGTTTTAAATTGTACTTGATACTGATTCACCCCCTCTCAGTATCAACAATTGGTATCATAGCAGGTTACCTTCAGTACAGTTTAACCATTGGAAGGAAGATCCTAAGCAGAAATGGAAGACAACATTCCAAATGGGATTCCACCATTTCATGGAAGCAATATTGAATACTGGAGTAATAGAATGAAAAATTACTTGAAATCTCTCGAGGAAGATGTTTGGTTCTCAGTTGCTTTAGGATACAATCCTTTAAAGAAACCAAAGACTGCAGCTCATAATGAAGCAAAAAGCAATAACAAATTGGCAATAGATACCATCCTAGATGGATTGATAGATTCAATGAAATCCAAGGTGGGATCATGTGCATTAGCAAAAGATATTTGGGACAAGCTACAAGACCTTTATGCAAGGGAAGAAGCAGAAGAAGAAAAAGAAGTTGAAGCAAATTTCAACATCTCATATTTCAATGAAGCAAATAGAGGTCATTTCTTTTGCTTTAATTGTGAAGGAGCAGGACATGTTGAATTTGAATGTCCTCATACAAGAATTGAAAGAGATGACAATGAAGAATAAAAAAATCATGAAGTAGAAATGATTCAACAAGAAGATGAGAATCTTAAAAAATTGAAGCATGTTGAGATTGAAAATAGAAAGCTCAAAGACACACGTAGAAAACTAAGAAGTGAATTCGGTAGTTATGAAAAGACAATTGTAAGCTTAAAGAAAAAATTAGAAGACTTTCATAAACTAAGAGAAGAAACCATTTCCTTGAAAACTCTACTCGAAGAATAAAGAAGAACAACATAAGTAAAAAAGTTCCAAATGATGAAGAAAGAAGAAGATTGTGAGAAACTTGAACAAGAAGTTGTCTCATTGAGGAAGAGCTTAAGAAACTCTCAAGTGCCAAAAGAATTAACACATATTGGATGCATGGGTGAAACTTCATACAAAGAAGATGCAAATACCAACAAGAAGGTTGAAGAAAGAGCTACATAGACAGTTGATGAGAAGTGGACCAGGATACCAGAAAGAAGGAATGATTACAAAAGAGATGAATATCCAAGAAGACCTCCTACCTTTAGGAATCAAAGAAGCTTCAATCAGTATGAAGGAAACTACATAAGAGTAGATCATGAACCCAGATGGACTACATCACAAAGAAGGTCACTTACTCCCAGGCATCAAAATTTCTTTCTTGGTCATTGTTATACTTGCATAATTTTTGGACATAAGGAAATTAATTGCAGAATCAATGAAAGGAACAAATACGCAAGAAACATGAATGGTGTAAACAGAAGATATGGAAATAATCGTGGATTTGTCAACAGAAGTTATAATTCATTTTACCCATTGATGGAAAAAAATATTATATGCTACAAATGCAATTATCTTGGTCACAAAGCATGAGATTTCAGATATATGAATGAATATGTCCATATGCCAACCACAGTATGGAGAAGGAAAGAGATTCCAAACAATGAAGATTGTCAAATAGCATTAACCGTTGAAGAATGTAAATAATAAGATGAATGGTACATAGACAGTGGATGTTCTTCACACATGACCGGGGATCACGACAAATTCATCAACTTGAAGAGAAAGGGTGGCAATGTTGCATTTGGAGATGACTCATCTGCAAAAATACTTGGAGAATGTGTAGTAGAGATTGGAAGAAAAAATCTAAAATAAAAGAATGTTCTATTGGTTGAAGACTTGAATCATAATCTACTCAGTGTTAGTAAAATGTGTGATCAAGTATACACTCTTACGTTTGACTCCCAAAAATGTAAAATCAGAGAAAATAACTCAAGAAGATTGGTTGCAACTGCAACAAGAAGACCGAACAACATATACATTCTAGACATGAAGAAGAGAGAGAAGACAAAAGCCACACAAAAATATTTTAAGGAAGAAAAAGTCCCAAAGACCAAAAATAAGGATGAAGTATTATTGAGTGCCACATGTTCATGGGGAGAATCCCCAAAGAAGAGAGTTACATTTTTCCATTAAAATCAGGGGGAGCAACCCTACCCTTTGCCATTGATGTCAAAGGGGGAGAGAAATTGGGATCATGATGATAGGGGGAGCATGAGTGTTGCCATTAATGACAAAGGGGGATATTGTTGGAAGATTGGTTGTTGTCATTGATGCCAACCCTAGTCACTGGTTTTGGACCGCAAGATTGATGAAGGTATTTGGAAATGAAGGACAGTACACATGAATATACAACACCCATGGATGGATAGTATACATCATGTTGTTTTTGGTGGTATGTGCAACGTCATGTGGATCCTCATGGTTGCGGAGAAATGAATTTTTGAAGATGACAAAGTGAATTGAAGAAGGAAGTACATGTAGGCCCTGGAGATAATTAAAGAAAAGAATTACAAAATAAGAAAGTGTCAGGTCAGCCCTAATGTTAAAAGGAAGTGACATAAATGGTATAAATAAATATCATTGTACATTCATTTGAAATACAAGTCAAATTTCAGAGGAAACCAGAAGTAAAGAAGGTTGGATTTCAAGATAGGATGAAATCTTTTGGTGATGTGTTCTAAGGTATGTTATTTTTCAGGTCATCTTACCATTTTCACTATAATGCTTTTTCTAGAACGATTTAGATGGTGAAATTGCTATAGTATTGAGAAGACATGTCAAGGTACCTGTGGTAAAAGTTTCAGCTCTTGATTCACTATAATTATGGAGATACACTCTGTGGAAGATAGGGTTTTTGACCAGTCCTGAAGCTAGTCAATAAACATGTGTTCCGGGTAAAACAATCATAACTTATTCATAGAGAATCCAAATGACGTGGGACCAATTTAATTGGAAAGAGTACAGACTGCAATTTCTTGTGTGCGAGTTTCAGAATCTTATGTTACATATTTGGCATGGGGAATTCTGTACAAGTTCGGTCTCCTGAATAAACCAGAATTGAATAAGGTCTACCATTCTTTCTATAACTTCCTTTTGGGGAGGATTCAAGGAGTGAAACTTGGAGAGTTTTAGAAAATACATTGAGTAATATTATCTATAGGATCATATTAATCCAAGAATTGAAGAATTGCAAAAGTTGAAGAATTCTCATGAAGCATTATCAAGTTCTATGTGATGGTTGGTTGATGGTGATGATTTAATATAAAATTTTATTATCTCTCATATATTATTGGGTGGAAGGAAGGGGCAAGTATGGAGAGTTAAACCCTCTTTTGATATTGGAGGATTGTATCTTCATCTTGGAGGTTTATCCCTCCCTTTACATTTGGAAGTTGTAGCTACTTTTGGAAGTCATTACTTCCCTTTAACAATAACTATTGATTATTTCTCATATGGTGTATAGTGGTGTACAATGGTGTATTGGTGTAATTCTTATACTATTGTTCATTGCTCATTGGATATAATTGAATGGTTTAAGTATAAGTTGAAAAAGGTTTTAAATTCTACTTGATACTAATTCACCCCCCTCTTAGTATCAACAGAGGTCATGTTCTACCTTGTTTTCAGCACCATGGTTCGTTAAAATATGTATTCAAAGATTTTGTTTTAATGAGTTTGCTAACAGTTTTAAATATTTGAATGTTCTCAAACTCAACGTTGTTGAAACTACTAGTTCAGACTAGTTGTAGATAGCGCTACGAGATCGACTGCTAAGGTGGATTTGGAAGTTGAGGTGGTCGTGGTGATCTCCTAACCGGTTGCAGAGCCTCAAGTTGTCATTACTCCTCCAGGTATTATGTGAACCCACTCCATTGCATAGAGAATTCGTGTGATAGTTGTTGCTTGAGTTTTGGTAGCGACCGTGTCTGCAAATCGCTCCCTCCTTCATCCCTCTCATTGACTTGCATCCATTGTCAACTGGTTTTCAGTTATCAAGAAACCAATTCATATTGCTCCTGATCATTGAGTTCCCGAGAAAACACTTGTTCCTTGTGTGCGCACTGTGCTACCAAAAAACGATGTTGAAACCTCGCTACATTTCCCCCGTTCTCTCTACTTTTTGGATTGGAGTGTTATTTTCTAGGTATTCAAAGACCATTGCAACAATTTTCCTTTCACTATATTATCATTCTTTAGTTTGATATCTACAGACAGTAAGGGGGGGGGGGGGGGGGGGAGATTTCATTTCTTTCCTTTCAAAATCCATCAAAACAATGTTCTATCAAAACAAGGTGAGTTAGAGGAGAATCGTAGGAAAGAACAACCATTATTCACTGTCATTCTCCCATTGAAGGCTGCCTCTATTTTCTCCCAAAACTTCACTGCACCATAGCCTTTGATTCCTCGTCTTGACCCATGGAGACACCTTATAATAAGAAATATCACAAGGGAGGCACTATGGTCAGAGTTGAACCCTCAGACATGCACCTATTTGATGCAAATCCAATGGTTAGGGAAATTTTTCAGAGGGTGCACTACCTCTCTTTTTTCCAAAACATCCAGATGGGACATCCTGAAGTGGCAAGGCAATTTTCCTTACATTTTGATGGACTTAAGACTAATGTAGGAGATCTGGAGTTTGAGGTTTCTGAAGCCTCTATTGCAGTAGCCACAGGGATTCCTAACACTGGGGAGAGATGGTTTAAATCCATGACTTTGAATGTTTCCTTCTCCAAGGAATTCCTCAAACCATATTATTAGGCTGACAACTTGTCCAAGGGAGTGCCTAGAAGTCATCTAGTTGAATATTTTGACAATATGTTGAATATCATCCAGAGATAATTCACATGTGAGGGGAGATTTAATATGTTATACCAATACCATATAAGGATTTTACTTCATTTTACTGGTAAAGATGAAATGAATATCCATTTTTACTTATTGAGAAGCATGAGGAAAATGTATGATAGAGTCCAAGCCAATTCCAAGGTTGTGGACACTAGCGTATTTCACTCTGGATTGATCAGAATGTGGGTCTTGGAATAATTGAAGAACAGAATCCTTCCATGGGAACAATTCATTGTTTCTACTCACATGAAGTTGGACATAGCTTCAACCCCTCAGTCAAACATGCAAAGTCCTTTGCCATCCACTAGTACTGCTCCAACAAGAACAAGCAAGAAAATAAAGAGAAAGGCCCCTACTCAAGATCAAGAGGTCATCAAGGAAACTGAATAAACAAAGAGGGAGGCTTATCATTATCCATAGAGAGACTTCTCACCTCCTCCTGCACCAAAATTGGAGGAGGTCCCCTCATCCACTAAAGTCACAACCAAGAAGGGAAGACAACTGCAATTCTCTTCACCTACTCCAGCAGCTAGCAAAAAGGTTAGGAAACCTTTTACTAGATCATCGACTCTCAAGGAGGTTGTTGAAGCACAAGCCATACCCAAGGTTTCAAATATAAAGAAAAGGAAAGATAAGAGCAAAGGAATTGATAAGCCTATTGAGGTTATAGACATAGCCCATGTGCAAAAGAAAGAAGAAGGTGAAGCCATCAAGAAGCCTGTTGAGGTCATCAACATCAGCACTCCACCTAACAATCACACATTTAAAAGATTGATTAGACAAAGCAGGGAGGCTAGGAAGGGGGTTTCTCGTCTGAAAGCAAAAGGTTTATCTGAAATAATTAAGATGAAAGAGCTTATGGATATGTACAAAAACACCATTGATTTAGCAATATTTGCAGCAAGAAGATCCCAGCCTCTCCATAAGCAACTCAAGAGCCTCTATAGGCAAAACAAAGGCTTTCAATCTCAAAATAGAAAGCTCAAAGAAAAACTGCAACACTTCAAATATGAATTGGCTAAGAGTAATTTGAATGTTTTGGTAGAAGTTGCCATTGAAAGAGATGAACCAATAAAGAATAGGAGCACACCTACAGTCAAGAAGACCACCCATGCAAAAGAAAAACATCCTGCTATGTTAGAAGGAATCCCTCCTTCCACAAGGAGGAGTGCTAGGTTGATGAAATGATTGGGGGGATATAAGCTCCATTTTTTAGAATGGTCTCTTTTTACAAGAATAAGTGATGAAGGATGTTTAATTTTTTCCACCTATATAGACATCTACAGGCTTCTAACCTATCAGTTCAAAGTTCTTGATTAGTCTCATCATACAAAAGAGCACATAAATTCTGTAGCGCCATGGCACTGCGGAATCGTCTATATAGCATGTCCTACCATTTTGCTACTTAAAGTGCTATGAAAAATCCTAGACGAAATACACAGGAACGCTACCAAATCTCCTAAGTTGTGTAATGGTGGTGCTACCAAATTCGCAGGGTTGTGCAATAGTGGCTCTACCAAATTATTTTTTACGATGGGTGCTACCAATTCCGTAGAGGTGATTTGAAGTGTGGCGCTACCGAATTGCACACAGATATATAAAAGCTCGGCACTACCAATTATACATGCATGTTTTGGATTTGTGCTACGAAATGTGCAGATTATTTTGCAAGGGCACTACAAAAACTCGCTACCTAGCGCACTACTGAATGATGCTACCAACTGGCACCTGAAATCAAGGGGTTCAATTTTATCACTCTTTTGGGTGGCTGATGATGTGGAGAAGAGATAATATCATAGGTGGAAGCAGGATGACAACATACAACCTATGCAGGATACGTGGCATGGAAAGGGATGCACATCAATGAAGACAATGCCAGTTAAAGTTTGTTGGATTGGTTGCCAACATGTTTCCTTTCTTATAGCAGTTTGTTAAATAATTGTTAGTACATGTGTTAGATTGAATAACTAATTTGGAGAATCCTATGGGAGGAAGGCCATCTCACACCTCCATCTGTTGCCTTCCATTTTTGTTATAAATAGAAATTCCAAATGATTTAGAGGGTTCGAATGGTTGAGTTGGGCTCCTTGATTGTAATATTTTGATTAAGCAGACCGGTTCTCTAGTTATGTACTTGAATTGAGAATTTTTTATCAATATAAGTCAGTTTCTCTTATTCCATCTTGTTTCCTCTTATAATGAAGTTTTCATGATTGAATGATTCACATGAGATTGTTATAGTTGTATTATGATGAATGTTTGATTATAGTACTGTTATGATGTTCTTCAATGTTCTTTAAACTTTTAATTCAGGAAGATCTTGTGTTTGAGTTTTTCCTCCTTAGGTTGCTTGAAGACCTGATGTTAATAGCATACCTCTACATTTACCTCACCAAAGTCTTCCTTCTATTCACTTTTACTCCCATTCACTGACTGAAGTTGATCAAGACCTCAATTTCTTGTGCATGCTAGCCCAATTTTCTGAGTTAAAACATTATTATCCTGAGTCTTGTCCATTTGAACTTTGAAACATTCATTTACTTTTACACATAATCTGATGGGTATTGGGCTTATCCTCTCTGCAATCTGAGGGTGATTCCTAGTGCTAACAGTTGGTTCGGGATTTTCCTAACCTACAACTTGCGCTATAACAGAATGCATGCACACAACATGAGAAATAAAATCACACAATTATCATTAACCTCTATAATTATAAATTTGGATTGCTTCTCAAACATAACATCATTTAGACACAAAAAACACAGAATAAACACAACATTAACACAATGAATAAGAATAGTGACCAAAACACTTATATTTATAACGAATTACACAAATGGTTGTAGACATTGGACGTTCCGCACAACCATAGGAATTGTTACACTATTTCTCTCTGCAACAGGCCATCCCCGAGCTAGGGCTATGAATTAAAAAAGAAGAAACGGATCCTATGGATGCCTATTTTCCACACAAACAACCCAATACCAAATAATTTCACAGTGATGTGACTCCAACAATTATCCCAACTGCCCAACTCTCTTCCCCATTCCTCAGCACAACCAAAGAGACAGGATTTCATTATCTTCAGTGTAGTCCCTACAAAAATCCTCATCCCCTCCAAGGCTCTATCACCTACCTACCAGAAATATCCAAGCCAGGGGCTCCAAGAAATCTAGCTGTAAATTAGTCCTCACAACAACATTTACACATTCTCTTGTGTAATATTTCAACAACAACTCCTGATAGGAATGAAAACCTAGTTCCTATTATAATTCCCAACTCCCTCTCATGGAAATTTTTAACACACATTATGGCTCCCTCCTATTTTCCAAAACCAAAAATTTGTTTTTCCTCTCTTCTTTTGTCCCCAAAATCCCATCCTCTCTTTATTAAAATTTTATTTTTTTCTTCTTCCATGAATGTAGAACTCTTATAATCCCCATAATGATTGTACTAAACCCATGCTTCAATAACTATGTGAGTTGACTCTCTCAACAACCTCTTATATGCATTCAATGATACAATTCCCATCATGAGTGTACTTAGCCCATTCTTCCATAACTAGGTGAGATGACTCTTCCACCAACCTCTTACATGCATTTAGTGATTGGTTTTAATAAGGAAAAGGGGGAAAATAGTTAATGAAAAAATGATTTATGGAGGTGGTAGAGGATTCTAGGCAAGTGGAATCCCTTCACTCCCCCCCCTAGACCCCTCTCTTGTGGAATCATAACCAGCGTTACTCTATCCTTGTCTATTTGCAACGTGTGATTTATTTTATCTTTATTACTTCCAATGCACAATAATTACCTATTATATCGCTTGACCCTTTTTCATTCATCATATATACAAATATACATTTATACTTTAGGATCAAAATTGGGGTGTTATGCTTTCTATGCATTCATCTAGTGAAACAAATTCCCTTTGATGTAAGATAGGTTGACTTCTTCATTACCTAAGGACTTAGAAGGGAATGGATGGAAGGTTGACTTCTTTGTTACCTAAGGGATATAGACAATATGGACTAAGATAGAGGATAGGGATTACTTATCATTACCTAAGGGATACCGATGGAATGATATGGGTTGTTGACTTCTTTGTTACCTAAGGGAAGAGAAGGGGATGGAGGGTTTGTTCCTTAGGGTCGATTAAGATTTTATTTAGAGTTAATTTTTCTCCTTATGATATCTCATTATATTTAACCCATGAGAAAATTCATTAGGAGAATACTTTGTTAAGTAATGTGTTGGAACATCAAGTTTTGATGGTTCATCATACTTCTCCTAGAATCAGTCGGTCGAGCGGTCGACATAAATCTAGAAACAATCGGTCGGGTGATCGACCTACATATGGAAACAATCGGTCGGGCTATCGAACAAATATCTACATTAGTCGATCGAGTAGTTGACAAGCCTATCGGTCGGACAGTCGACCAGCAGTCGAATACATTTGGTTAATAGATCGACCAACCGAGAAATCGACTACAAATTGGATGCATGAATGGTCAAGTCGAGTATCCTTGTTGAGCTGACTAGATAATGCAGATTTGATGGAGTCAACTCTAACAACCGATAATTATATGTGGACAAGATCCTCCTGATTTAAAGGAATTTGGTTAGATATTGAAACTATAAATAGAAAATTCAATGGGTCATTATCTATAAATTTTAACCTTGTACAATATTTTACTGCAAATAGATTTTCTATAAAAGAACAGAAAAGATACAATGGAAAATACACACATTACACAGATATTTTTCCCTAGAAACCCAAACCGGGAAAACCAACATATTCTATATTCATTCATAGTCATACATTGTTTACAATACAATATACATATAGGAGCCAGTGGCATACAAAACTCTAACCCAATGACCTGGATTAGTCAAAAACCCTAATTCCTTAACCAAAAATAGAAAACCATTGGTAAAAATCCATGTGGTGAAAAACCATCCAACAATGGACACGAAAAACGAGGAAAAAATGTGACACATTTCCCGAAGAAAAAATTCCTCGGGGGCGCTTCCCCCAAACCCCCGTGCAGGGGAGATATCACCCCATGTAACCCCTGAAGGGGGGGGCTAGTGGCCCCCCCTAGAGCTAGTCATGCAAAGAATATAACACATACCCAACATTCTCCCACTTGTTGTTTTGTTTTCATATAGGGGGTTACAGGGTTACAAAGTCAACAATCCAGGGCAACAATGCCCATGGATCCTCTACACCAAGAGAACTTCTCAGTGCTCACATGTTTTGTTAATGAATTTGCAACATTCTTCAAAGTTTCCACCTTCATCAACAACACTTTCTTTTCTTCAACCATGTCTCTCACAAAGTGATATTGAATATCAATATGCTTTGTCTTTGAATGATAAGTCAGTTTCTTCGCCATAAAAATTACACTAACTGTCAGAATCTATCCTTACAACTTGTTGTACCAACCCAATACCTAAAAACAATCTTTGTAACCATACTTATTCCTTTCTTGCATGAGTGGTTTCCATGTATTCAACTTCTGTAGTTGAAAGTGCCACTACAACCTATCTTTTTCTCATTCAACTGATTTCTCTTCCAAATAGGTTAAACACATACTCGCTTGTATATCTCCTACGATCCAGATCTCCAGCCCAGTATACATCCACAAATCCATGTATTTCCAACACTCTGTCCAATCTTGGTCTTCCTCGGAGCACAATCCATAACAAGCAATTCCACACAAATACCTGAAAACCCTTTTTACTGTTGTCCAATGCTCCTTCCTTGGTTTTGACATATACCTACTCAAAACTCCCATTGCATGTGCAATGTTTGGTCTAGTACAGACCATTGCATACATCAAACTACAAACTACACTCACATATGGAACACAAGACATGTCCTCCTCATCTTCATGTTTCTTGGGACATTGATCCGCATATAACTTTACACCAAGATGAATAGGGACCTTGACTGGTTTACATTCCTGCATATTAAACCTCTGCAATATTGTCTCAACATATTTTCTCTAATTTAACCAAAGTTTCCTCTTTTTCCGATCTCTTTTAATTTCCATGCCCAGAATGAAATTTGAAGCACCAAGATACTTCATGTCAAATCTAGAGGACAACAAAGTTTTGACCTTCTAGATAATCTCCTTGTTGCTTCTTATTAGCAACATCTCATCCACATACAAGAGAAAATAAATCAAATGATCACCAATTAATTTAAAATACACATAGTGATCCTCTTTTCTTCTTGTGAAGCCAAGTCCCATCATATAAGTATCAAATTTTTTATACCACATCCTTGGTGATTGTTTTAAACCATACATGGACTTTTTCAACTTGCATACCAACTCCTTCATTCCCTTCACAACAAAGCCTTATGGTTGCTTCATATACATTTCTTCTTCCAGATCCCCATGTAGGAATGTTATCTTCACACCCATATGTTCTACTTCAAAATCAAATGCAGCAAAAACATATAACATAAATCTTATATAAGTTAACTTGGCAACATGAGAACAGATCTCACCAAAATCAATTCCCTCAACCTAGGAATAACCCTTTTCTACTAACTGAGCTTTGTATTTCTCCACTTTGCCTTCTACATTTAGCTTATTTTTAAATACCCATTTGCTGCCAATGGGATTTCTTCCAGTTGGCAACTCCACTAGATCCCAAGCCTCATTCTTATCCAAGGTTGTTATTTCTTCATCCATGGCCTTTTCCCAGAGCTTTCCATCCTCTGAATTCACTGCCGCCCTGACAGTTCTAGGATCATCATCAGTAATAGATAAAGTGAAATTTGAATGAAAATCAGATGGAGTATACTTTTCCGGTAGCCTTCTTTCTTGAACTTATCTCCTCAATATTGGAGTATGAGGATCTTCTTCTTATGATTCTTGTTCTTTTGTAGAGTCTAATTCATCATCATTTAAATCAAACTCTATTTTCTCTGGTTCTTCCTTACTTGGTAGGACTTCATGTTTAACAACACCCTTGATTTCTCTAAATACCACATCTCGGCTATACACAACCTTCTTAGTTTCTGGGTTCCAAATCTTATAACCTTTGAGACCATCTGTATACCCAATAAATATACACTTTTCATCCTTCTTATATAGCTTACTCTTATTTTCCTTTGGAACATGAACATAGGCCTCACAACCAAATACCTTGAGATGTGTGAGAGAAGGTTTCTTACCAATGCATACCTCTTGTTGTTCTTGAGTTTATACTTAAGGCTTCAAAGTATAATGTCAAGGCATCCATAAATAAATAAGGTTTTAGTGTTGACAAGAAGATCAATACTCTTAAGAAGATGAAGCTATGGTAGATTCCAAAGTTGTCTTTGCCTAGCTTCCCAATGTTCTTGGACACTTATGTCATGTTCAATCACTTCCCATGAGTGTTCAAGCTCCACCTAGGTATTATTGGTCTCTAGGATGGTATTAAACAAGGTTAAAGCAATGTTGGTCTGATCATTAAGGCCGGGCTCAATGTTGGACTGTCTTGCAACAGGTACAGTCATGGAGAAAAGAAATAATCAAAGGATCTGTTGTTTTTTTAATATTTGTTTTTTCTACTTTTAATTATATGAGAAAAGTTCCTAAAATTGAATTAATGGTATAACAGCTCAGAGGCCGTCTTTCGTATCTGAGTTAAATTTGAAAATAATGAATGTGATGTGAGAAAAACACAAAGCTATTAAACAAAGCAAGGCGTCAATCACAAAATAATCTCACTTTGCTACAAAAGAAGAAAATAGATGAGAAACCTTTAATGAAGCACAAAATGTAGCAATCTAACTAACTCTAAGGTCTTATGTTTTCTAATAGCAAACACAGAGGAAAATTTGTAAGAAATCGGATAACTAAATGAAACATATAACCACAGTAGAATTTATACTAAGTTGTGATTAGGGATTCATCAAAGACATACGAATAAAAATTTTGAAATATGAAGGAATAGAAGAACACATAACTCAAGAGTGACGAAATATGGAGTCTCTGGTCTGTACTTGTATTAATTCTCGAAAAGGTGATATTTCTCTATTACAATCGGCAAAAAACCTTGACTTCTCTTAGTCTTTTCAAAATATATTTATACAAAAAGTTTTCAACCCTATGCAGTTGAAGTTCTCGTTATTCCTAGCTAATAACAGTTACAAAATGAAGACTTGAACCGTTAGACTTGGTTCTTTTCTATTTCTTCCTCATACTAGCAGAACAAGTATACATATGTTACTTCATTGATTCTTAGAAGTACTTCCTTCACCTTGCTCGAGACATTTGATGCACCTGCTTAAAAATTGTATTAATAGTCTAGTAGGTTCTGTCACATCTTTTGCCTAAAAAAGATACAACTTTCTCTATAATTGCGACAACCTGTCTTCTATCCTTTTATCTTCAGAGGTCATTGACTGTAACTGTAAATTTGGCTTTACCATCCATCTATCTATTTGAGCCATGTCAACCTGCTTCAGCTGTGAAATTTCAATCTGAGCTTCATTCAAACTTTCTTTGATGTCAAGTTTGTGCTTTATAACGTTGATTTGTCCTAGTATTCTAGAACAATAATCCTTTCCAATACCTAGTGATTTTTTGTTTAGCAAATCAAAAACCTATTCACAATTCTCTTTTATTTATTTGGCCATTCTTTTACTCTCGGCTATATTTGCCTCCCATGTATTCAATATTATATCAGCTCTGATTTTTTCTGCAACAATTAATCTAGGAGCTACCAGTACTTCTTCTTTAGTCGACGACACGATCGCTTTTTGAAAGGTGGCCCGGGCTGCAGTAGCCTCTCCTTCTTTGAGAATGATATTCTCTAATGATGGATTTACTTTCCAAAATTGATTTTGGATTATCTCTACCTTAGCCAAAAGGCTTTGTTGTGTTATTTCCAATTTCTTTAGAACTTTCGATGCTTGAGCCTGGAACATTGCTACATCCATAACCATTTTCTCGGTGGAAATTATCTTGTATTGTGATTGTTTTACCAACTCATCTTTCTTGATAATATGTCTTTCTCTCACTTGCATCTTCTTATGCATCTCATCCAGATCGGACTTGAGCAATAGGATTTCTTGTTCATCACTAGCGTTAGCCTGTTCCAGTCATTTATTGACCACGTCTCTGGTATTCTTCTCTGTATTCCTTATTTGATCTCGCAACTGACTTATCTTCTGATTTCTATGCTTCAGCCTTTCTTTTAGATTATCAACCGAGAATAGGTTAGTTGTTACAAAATCTCCCAAAGAGCCTGCTACCTCTGTAGCAAAGTCTTCATCTTCCAAATTTTTTCCATCCAATAATACTCTGTGCTTTTTGACCATTGTACCCTCTTTCTGGTGCATTTCTTTCTTTACCACAGATTTCCTTTTCTTATTGAAAAAGAAATTGGCAGGAGGTATTTCTTCAATAGGGATAGGCGTGAGATCCCCTATGAATATTACCTCTGCATTAGGGTTTCCTTTGGTAAACTGTAATGGCGTGATAGCCTCAATGGGGTTGCCGATTTCTGTGGATAACTGTTTTCCGGCTCCATCTATAGTTGATTTATTAGGCGAGGCCAGTGGCTTATCTTCTCCTTGCTTCTTTAATGTTTCTGATTGATATTTGGACTGGTCATCAGATATCTCTTTTGTTGGGATATCCTTTTTCTGAGTCGAGATCTCATAACTATCTGGGTTTTCTTGGGCTTCTTGTTTGTTGGAGCTCCCTACTTATGGGTTCTGGGTCTCTATTTGTTGTGTCGCTGGAGACTTTGGGTTTTCTCCCTGTAACAATTTAGTTCTTCGGTGTTTTTTGGAAATTGTAAAACTCAACCATTTCACCAGGTGGTAGAGCTCGAACTCGGCTCAGGACTTCTTGGTAAGATCTTTCCCCTCGGAACATTTCATCCTGAGGGGACTTTTCATGTTCATACCTTTTAAGATTGCAATTGTCCATATGGTTTCCCACGACCTTCTGTGGGTCATGCTTCTTGAATTCAATGTTAACCAGCTTTATCTCTTCTAAGACTGCAACCTCCACTCTGGAATGGCCGAAATCTGACAAAGAAAATGCACCTATCTGTAAAGGAAAATATGGCCATACCTTTTTCTGCACGGTTTTGAGCTCTTTTCTAATCCCGCTGAGTACAGTTTGTTGTGCAACCTCGTAGCATATCAGTTGGTCTAGTAAAAATTACGTTAATGCGTACGGAGGAACTGAACAGCCGAAAACTCTGATATAAGAGAAGTGTTCCTCTATGTACCAGTCTTCCACTTTACCTCAGTTAACCATAATGTTGTCTGAAATTATAGGAGGTGGGTGACCAAATATAATTGTATGCATTAGCACCACTACCCAATTACATATTTCATAAAAGAAATATTTTTCCTTGTCTTCCCAGAGATTTGAATGATAATCATGAATTGGTTCTGCACTATCTGGAGTCCAACTCCAGCTCATCAGTGGGAAAGGCGTCATGAAATAGATAGCGTCCATAATATAAGATGAAATAAAGAATGAAGTTGGTTTCCCTTTGGTTTTCTTTGTTTGGTATTCTGAGATTTTGTTAGCCAGATTATCCGACAATATCTTTGCCCAGTCAAAATAAAATCCTTCCACCACGGAGTGTATAATGGGAACCCATGGTAGAAATAAATGGGTTGTGTTTTCTTTTCCATAAATTCTGCACATCATCATGGCTATATACATAAACTGTGGTTCAATCGATGAGATTGAATATATGTCGTGAGATTCAGCTCTGAAATTTTCGGGGCATGAACACCAATATTTGATCAAGTCGGAAAGACTCTTTCCATACTGATCACACTCTTTATTATTAAAATACTAGAAAAATGGCATTATAAATGAAGTTTCATGTTGCAGACAATTTATACATGACTTGTATGTGTTTCGGCCGAAATGACCCAACAACTACCTTCTGAGAGTTGAATATAGTTCCAGTTGGGATATCTACATGATCCAGCACCTATCCAATCATGTCGATGTAAGGTAAAATCCTCAACCTGGTTTCTACCTTATGCAACTCGGCTTGAGCGATAATCTTATTTTTGGTAGATAAGTTGTCATTTTCATTGTCGCTCAAATCATCAGGGCAGTTTACCACTTTGTATTGTATGGTGTTGAACACATGCGTCCAGGTGTTAAGTATTTTTATACTTCTGGGTGAAGTATCAGAAATAACACCTGTTTTCTGGCCAGAACTTTTGCCAGTTGCTTTGGACGCTTTCCGTGGAGCCATGATATCAAATTCCAGAGTTCTATTACCTGTTACAGAGAATAAGGATGCAGAAAACTAGTTATTTCACTAAGCCAACTCTATGAAAACAAGAATGTAATTCGGAACTAAAACATCCTTTTACCTTAAACACATAAACCATGCATATACCTTCACTGACAACGTGTTTAATTTCTTTAATAAAAAAAATTTGGGCTTTAAAATCAGATCTTATTTGGAATCATTTCCCTAAACCAGATATTAATGTCATTAATGGTTGATACCTCGGGAAAAGAACAGAATTTGAATGTATCCGAGTTATTATTAAGTGATAGAGTAATTAGGGTATAATCCTCATTTAGTACATTAATTAATCATACTCATCATTTAATCAAGTTTTAGCGTTTCAGATATCGGGGATCTTTATACAGTTTAAACTAAGACTTACGAAATGCAAAGTCGCGATAGGTTTAATTAAGTATAATCATTTTTAACTCTTCTAATTAATCATGATTAGTTTTAGAATGGCGAGGTTTCGAGTATCGGGACTTCAAATCTTTTATATGTAATATCTCCTGAATCGCGAAGTTGCGATGATATTTACTTATCATTAATATTACTTAAACTTTAATTAACTCGGCTTAACATTTAATACTTTCGTGAATTCGGGTATCGGGGCTTCAAAGATGTTCAATGTTGAACCTTCGTACTTCGCGAAACACCAACTCCCGAAATTTTGAAAGCAAGCCTTTATATAAATTGATTCATTAATAAATAGGCGGCTCCATAATCTCTTAAGACTTTTAGACCATTGGATTAGTCAGAAGGCTTCGTTCGACGATGATTATCCAAGTGCATTTTTTTGGTTTTTATTTAAACAAAAAATGAAACTTACTTTAGTCTAAAGTTTAGAATAATATGTATGTTTCAACACCTCTTATGGAGTCTTGTCATCCAACGCTGATGAGGGTGATCTGCTGACCAGGTAACATGCAGTACCCATTGCCTCTGCCCAGAATTCTAGCCCTAAACCGACACCACTGAGCATGCACCTTGCATTTTCCATCGGCGCCTTGTTCATCCTTTCTACAAATCCATTCTGTTGAGGTGTATATGGAGTAGTTTTATGCCTTGATATACCACACTTCTTACAAAATTCTTCAAATTCATTCCTGCAAAAGTCTCCACCATTATCTTTCCTCAGCACCTTAATTATTTTCTCTTTTAGATTCTCAACAAGAGACTTAAACTCTTTAAACCTGTCAAAGAATTTAGATTTATTCCCGAAGAAATATATCCAAGTATTCCTCGAGAATTCATCTATAAATGAGACATATTACACATATTTTTCCAATGATGCAACCGACACAGTTCCAAACATGTCACTGTGAACTAGTAGTAAAATTCCTTCTTCCCTCGTTGCACCAGAGGGAAATGTTACTCGATTTTCCTTCCCATATACACAATGTTCACAGAAATAAAAATCCAGAGAGCAGTTAGACATACCTTCAACCATACCTTTACCATGTAGTAGTCGAAGACCCTTCTCTCTGATATTCCCCAGTCTTTGATGCCACAACATAACCTTTTCTCTAGAGACTGTAGGATTTATTTCTTTTTCAAATCCAATATCAAGAAAAATGAAACTATTACACCCATCACTAATAGTTCTTCCTTGCAACTTATACAGATTTCCAAACTGAACTCCCTTTAGCAGCACCATTGCTCCTCGAACCATCCTGCAGGTTTCCTTTTAAAATATTGTTTTTACCCCTGCATCATCCATTTTGCTAACAAAAATCAAATTTCTATCCAATCCTGGGATGTGCAGAACACTAGGTAGTGTTCTAATCCTTCCATATATGATCCTCAACTTGACTTTTCCTCGAGCTATGATTATGGTTGTTGAGTCATCACCTAGGAAAACATTACCTACATCATACCTTTCATATTCATAGAACCACTCCCTATGGGGAGTCATATGAAAGGATGCACCTGAGTCAACCAACCATGCCTCATGATCTGCATGTGTGCTTGAAGAATCCAAGTACACACCCCCTCCTTCCTTGGAGGTATTTTCTTCTGTAGAAGGAGATTCTTCAGATCCCTTCTTTTTCTCAAATTTGGATATACATTGTTTCTTATAGTGCCCTTCTTTTCCACATCTCCAACATACCTTTACAAACTTTCTGGGAGACTTAGATATTGCCTTAGACTTAGATCTCTCACTTGAGGACTTATATCTATTTCTTTCCTAGGAGCGTCCTCTTGCAAATAATGCATGTTTTCTATGTCCTTCCATGTTCTTTCATCTCATATCCTCCGACAACAAGAATGAGACCACTTCATAAAACTTCAAGGCAGTTGTATTACTACCTATGGCCACAACCAGACTATCCCACAAATCTGGTAAATAGTACAGTAAATTGATACACTTATATTCATCTGAAATTTTAATCTCAACAGATACTAACTGAATTACCACAATATTGAAGGCATTCAAATGCTCTGCCACCGAATCCCCATCTCTCATCCTCAGGTTATACAACTTCTTTATCAAGAATAATTTATTTACTAGGGACTTAGACTAGCACAAATTCCCCAACTTATCCCATAAATCTTTAGATGTAGCTTCCTCTGACAAATTCAGTAATACTGAATCTGAGAGACACAGTCGGATTGTGCTCTTCGCCTTCTGATCCAACTTTTTCCAATCATTTGTTGAAGTTCCTGTAGGTGTAGTACCTAGATCCAATGTGATCCACTGATCTTTTTCCACCAACAGATATTCCATATTGATCTTCCAAATCTCAAAACTTTTCCCATTAAAATTTTTGATCTCCATTTTCGAACTGCTCACCATTTATTTTCACCTGAAAAATCAATACCACAAATCTCCCACTATAACAAGGCTTATCACTGTCCTGAGCCAAACCCTTGATCACAAAGGCATCCCCCTTGATACCAAATGTAAGTTTTAACCTTGTACAATATTTTACTGCAAACAGATTTTCAATAAAAGAATAGAAAAGACAATGGAAAATACACACATTACATAGAGAGTTTTCCCCTGGAAACCCAAACCAAGAAAACCAACATATTATATATTCATTCATAGTCATACACTATTTACAATACAATATACATATAGGATCCAGCGACATCCAAAAACCTAACTCAACAACCCTAATTCCTTAACCAGAAATAGAAAACCATTGGCAAAAAACCATGTGCCAAAAAACTGCCCAACAATGGACACAAAAATTGAGGCAACATGAAAATCGAGGCAAAAATATGACACATTTCCCTAGAAAAAAAAATTCCTTGGGGGTTCTTCCCCCGAACCCCTGCAACCCCCGAAGGGGGGGCCTAGTGCCCCCTGCGCGCTCGGTGAAACATAGAAGACACTAGATCTAGTCATGCAAATAATATAACACATACCCAACATTATCATCATGGTGATATCCTTATTATCTATAAGATGTTCAATATGCATTGTGATGTTCCATTGTGATTAAGTGTTGTAACGATGTCTTTAGACACCACTTTTTGTCTT
Source organism: Picea mariana (assembly GCA_032191745.1). NCBI lineage: Eukaryota > Viridiplantae > Streptophyta > Pinopsida > Pinales > Pinaceae > Picea > Picea mariana. The sequence goes on along the minus strand of JASDQU010100233.1, from coordinate 276,392 downwards.
TGAAATATTATTTCCTCTTCAATTATCAATATTTTTGTTTGTCTATTTTGTATCAGGTTACACCCAATCCCCAACATGGTATCAGATTCGATGGTTTGAAACCTCTTCTGTTGTCCACAAATATTGTTGATTCATATTTGTTATGTGATTGACTCTGGTAGATGATTTCCAAACTGTAACTTATAGAAAATAGATATGATCCATCTAGATATCAAAGATGGCTTTGACTATCTATCCCTTAATTTTGAATGGATCAAATTATGCATGGAAACCCTACTGAAGAGTAAAGGATTGTGGCCATATACCAATACTGCAATTCCATATCCAACATATGATCAGGAAAAGTTCATTGTTGATGGAAAGAAGGATGAGGTTGTAGGGGTCATAACGAACTATACCTTGCGGAAGATTCATTTTCACATTGGTGGAATCAACTTCCCTCATCAAGTCTAGAAGAAGATGAATTCGTTGTTCAATAGAGTCAATGAAAGCCACATCATGTAGTTGGAGAAAGAGTTGATCTCTCTCTTGATCCTCATTCTTTTGACAAAATAGAGGACTATTTTTCACATGTGAAGGAATTGCAGTTGAAATTGGGCGAATGTGGAAATATTTATCAGAATCAAGAAGGAGAACTCATCGAGCTAGTCATGATGAAATTGAGAACACCATTCGACGTGTTTGTTTCAAATTTTCGCACCAACTAACAAGAACAAAAGGAATATGGTAAGGATTACACCTTTGAATATTTTTGTGGTCTTTTGATCACTGATCATCACAAATTGCTTGAAGAAGGAAAGTTTTGTGGTAAACATAAATCACACTTGCTTAAGAGAAAGGGTAAGTCAAATCACAAGGAAATATGACAGTCTGATACATATCTACAGAGACCTGGATTCCTCGACCAAAAACCTAAAGGGATTATAGATGCACCCCATCAAAGTAGAAAGAATAAGACGTGTCAATACTTTGGAAATACTAGACATGTGGAGAAGATCTACTACAAGAAGAGAAAATATTTAGAAGAGAAGGTTAAACACTTTGAAGGAGACTTTTCTGATGTTTTTCGACCCACTGATAATTTCACCTTCCAAGTCAAAACTTTTCAAGCCTTGTTGTCTCATTCCATGCAGAACGAATGGGTAGTCGACTCTGAGTGCACTCATCATATGGCTAAGGATGCTTCCTTGTTCACCTCCTTGAATGAAGTTGAGGAGAGGAATATTTATCTTGTTGATGATTTTTCTCTTGATATTGTTGGTCAAGATGATGTTTCATGTCGACATGGGATAATTGTCAACATTTATCATGTGCCAAACCTCAGTGCCTACTAGCTTTCTATTTTTTTAGTTAACACGAAAAGGTAATATTGTGGATTTTTGGACATATCGGTTCTTTGTTTGAGATTTGAAGAAAGGTCAGTTGTTGTCACTAGAGGTTTTCTCGACTCGAAGGACAATCTGTATAAATTATGTGACATAACTCAACCTGACTCTGAAATGAATTCTCTTGTTTCTCACACTAATGAGCGAAGTTGAACTTGGCATGAATGACTTGAACACATGGATTTTTGAATTCTGCAATTGATAGAAACTCAGAAAATGGTTATTTGTTTACCTAAAGTCTTTCCCCGGGATGGAGTTTGTAAAGGATACATGCTTGGAAAGCATCATCAAGCACCTTTTGAATATGGAAAAGTGTGGCGAGCATAGAACCTCATGGAGATGGATCACATTGATGTTTGTTGCATCAATCTACCTTCCCTACTAGGTGAAAGGTATATCTTGACTTTCATTGATGATCTCTCTCGTTTCACTAGGGTTAATTTTTTGAAGAATAAGAATATTGTCTTTGAGAATTTCAAAGAATTTCAAGCCCTTGTTGAAAAGCAATGTGGTTGGCCCATCAAGTGCCTGAGATTTGACAATGGTGGTGAGTATGTAAATCAACCTTTTGAAGAATACTTGGTTCAATATGGTATTGACTGGAAGTAGTTGGTTCCTCACACACCTCAGTAGAATGGTGTCACAAAACACAAGAATCATGTTTTAGTCAAAATGGATAGATGTATTTTACAAGCGAAAGATTTTTCTCCTCGTTTCTGGGCTGAAGTTGTATATTATGAAAACTATCTGCTCAATTGCATCTAGACTCAATTTTTTCCTTTAGTGACTCCATTGAAATGATGGTGTTGAAAGAATCCCTCAGTCGACCACCTCTGTGTGTTTGGATGTGTTGCTTGGGCTCATATTTCCGATGATTACATAAATAAGTTGGATGCAAAGAGTCATGATTGCATCATGATGGGATACTCTTAAGAGTCTAATGCCTATCGACTGTTTGACCCTATCAAACGAAAAATCATTACCATACAGAATGTATGGTTTGATGAGAAGTCTCCTGGAATCAAGTTGTTGAATGCCTCCTCTGTATTGTCATGGGATGATCACCTTGATGTTGTTTCCAACTCTGGTTCTCCTATTCCATTTTTCATTTCTTTGACTGGATAGTCAAACTCTGTTCTTGTTTTGACTAGACCATTGACCTCCGAGTCAATTATTACATCAATGTATGTTTTTTACTAGTCCACCATCTTCATCGACTAAAATTGTTCCAACTTCTGATTAACCGTCTGTAGTGAACAATATTTCATACCTTTATTGTTTACCCAAATGGGTTGCCAAGACAATTGAATCTTTTGGAACTGATGTTGGTGATATCTCTTCAAGACGCCAAACTCAAAGTCAAAAGAAGCATGCTAATGTTGCATTGATGACTCATGTACTTGAAATTTATGATCTTGTTACCTACTCGGATGCCTAAGGTTAACCTGATTAGAAGCAAGCTATGAAAACAAAAATTGATTCTTTGTCAAAGTATCACACTTGGGAATTAGTTCCCCAACTGCAAGGAAAGAATGTTGTGAAGTGTCTATGCATATATAGGACCAAATTTACCTCTGCAGGTGTTGTAGAGTGACATAATTTTTTCTTGGTTGCAAAGGGATTTTCTCAACAAGAAGGAATCGACTACATTGAAACCTTTTCCCATGTTTCAAAGATGAACTTTATTCAACTGATTATTTCTTTTTCTACTCAATTTGGATGGAAGATCTATCAAATGGATGTGAAGAGTGTTTTTTTCATGGAGACCTATCTGAATAAATTTTCATGGAACAACCTCTTGGTTTTGTGACAGATTCTAACCCGGTTTTTCAACTCAATAAATATCTCTATGGTTTGAAGAAAGCTCCTTGAACTTGGTATGCTAAGATCGACAATTTTTTTCTTCGATTTGGTTTCAAACATTGTGAATATGATCACAACTTGTATGCACTCCATACCAATGGAAACACCTTAATTGTTTTTGTATATGTCGATGACCTTGTTATCATTGGAAATAACATTGATCTCATTCTTAGATTGAAGAAACAAATTTCTTACTCCTTTGACATGATAGATCTTGGTACTTTATATTATTTTTTGGGTCTTCAAGTACTAACACTATGTGATGGTTTTTTCATTTCTCAATCTAAATATGTAATGAATATTTTGACATGTTTTAAGATGGAAATATTTAAGCCCTATGATACTCCTTTTTAATATGGAGTAAAGATTAAAAAAACTTGCAAAACTCCCAAGTCGATGCTACACTCTATTGATAATTGGTCGGCAGTATTATTTATCTCACTCATAGTCAACCTAACATTTCCTTTGTTGTTAGTGTGTTTTTTCAATTTATGCAGGACCCATAAGAAAGACATTGGAAAGAAGTCAAATGAATTGTTTGTTATCTCAAGGGTAACACTCATTTTGGTTTCAATTATTTTCGAATTTCAGATTCGTTGGTCAGCTTCACCGAATCCGACTAGGTTGGCGATAGTGATGATTGGAAGTCCACTTTTGGCTATGTGTTTCACTTCAGCATTGGACTATTTTTTTGGTCGTGCAAGAAACAAAAGGTAGTCTCCTTGTCGACTACAGAAGAAGAATATGGTGGCATCGTTCATGCAGGTACGAAGGTAGTCTGGATCCACCAACTTCTGGGTGAACTTGTCTTTCCTATTTAGAACTCACTACAATATATTGTGACAATCAGAGTGTCATTCAATTTATTGACAATATTCTTATTCACAGTAATATGAAGCATGTTGAGTTCCATCCTCACTATTTGAGACAGTTGGTTCATGATAACATTGTCTCTCTTTTCTATTGCAAAATAGATGATCAGGTAGTTTATATCTTCACTAATCCTTTATCTAAAGATAGATTTTTCAATCTCCGTATGAGGCTTGGGATTCAAGAAGCTACAATTATGGGGGGGGTGTCATGCTGACATAATTTCGCCTATTGAATCTCCAGAGTTGTGTGTTGATGGGAGGGTGTTGGAACATCAAGTTCTAATGGTTCATCACACTTCTCCTGGAATCAATCAATTGAGTGGTCGACCTACATCTGGAAACAATCGATCGACCAATCGACCAGATATATACACGAGTCGCTCAAGTAGTCGACAATCTTGTCAATTGAATAGTTGCCCAACAATTGAATACAGTCGGTCGATGGATCAACCCGTTAAGAAATCAACTACAAGTTGGATGCATGGACAGTAGGGTTGAGAATCATTGTTGAGCCGACTATACAAAAAGGATTTGATGAAGTCAACTCTAACAACTGACGATTATATGTGGAGAAGATCCTCCCAATTTCAAGGAAGTTGGTTATATATTGAATCTATAAATAGTAGACCCAATGGGTCATTATCATCATGGTGATATCATTGTTGTGTACAAGATGTCCAATATGCATTGTGATGTTTTGATCACAATGTGTTGTGCTTAAGTGTTGTAACGGTGTCTTTAGACACCAACTTTTGTACTCTAAATATTATTTCCTCTTAATTATCTACAATTATGTTTTTTTGTTTCTAATCAAGTTACATCCAATCTCCAACATAAGGGACATTGGAATCCCACCCTAGGTTGATTTCGTGTTAGCTAATCTTTTAGGATTGTACCTTCTACCTTGGGTAAGAGATCAACTCTTCTAAACTATAAGGGATCACTAAGACCAACCCACTAATTTTCACCTAGTAGGCCACTAATTTTCACTATTACACTATGTTCATCAAGACCTCATGGTGCTTTCATCTCATTTTCACCCAATATTTTCATATTAATACTACAGTTCTATATTGATTGAAAAAAGATCAATCTTGAATCATTTTATTCTAGGGATGAAAGGGCTTATCGGGCAGGTCTAAGTCTTACATGATCTTGAATAGTTGGGCTTACCCCTTCCTTCTAAGTAAGGTAATGCACCAACCCGTGCCATTTATTTGATTGGTCCTAAAAGGAAGGTAGGTCTTACCCAATCTCATGTGATATTCTGACTAAAAATTCAAGCCGCAAAATAAGAAGGAAGGGGGTCATTGGAATCAAAACTTTTCATATAGATACAAAAGTCTCTATGCATGGAAATAAAAAATGTATATAATACATAAATCAGTCACTCAAACAGAATAACAAGGTCATGTCTCATAATGATATTAGTTAATTTGATACTTAACTATTGGCCTAAAAACTTGAGACCAATGAAATATATCTATTAGATTTTAGCTTAAGGGCTTCTAATTCTATAAGGATTTGTTTTCTAACTTATTATATTTTTATGGGTTGAAAAATTTCTTGGATTTGTTTCTTGCACCTTATGCATTGCGGACCAATAAGGAACTACCAATCAAATGGAAAACCAACAACCAACCCTTATCGACCAACACTAACAAAAATCTCATCCATAGAAAAATGGGCTCTTACTTGATGAGGTATTTCTTGAATGTATTGAGTCATACCATTTTGGTCACTAGATATACAATAAGAAAAAATAAAACTCCACAGAAACTTTGGCCTTATGCTATTACTAGTTATTGAAATAGGGCCATTAAAAGACTTCCCTAAGCAATTTAAGGATTTACTTGGACCTTCCCATTACATAAATCCATAAAAATACTTCACTTATCTAATGAATCAATAATGTAGATTAAGAGACTTGAGAATGACTTCCTTAGATATTTGTCTTGATTTTTTGCATGCCAACTTGGTTTTAACATATTGACTGGTATGACTTTAAGAATTAGGGATGGCAAAGAGAAAACATAACTCCATAGATCATTTGAAGTGTTGATTCTTCTATAATGTATTGATTTGTTTTATTTTGGTAATTAAGGATAACAAAGAGAAAACATAACTCCATAGATCATTTGACAAAGTGTTGCTTATTTTATAACATATTGATTTGTTTCATTTTTTATTGTGGTAGTTAAGGATAGCATAAATAGAAAACATAACTCCATATATCACTTAACAAAGAAGTATGTGTGGAGGTGAATTTGAAGCAGAAGCATCCCCCTTTTATTTCCATTGACACCATTGATTGATTCAAGCATCATAAGGTGTGGTATCTCTATCTTCTAAATTCATGTTTCATCAGTTAGAATCAAGATCAGTTGATTAAATATTTCCCTCTTTGTTGACCCAAGCTGGGGGAGGCTTTGGGTGTAGGTGTTGTGTGGCTTTTTTTTCACAAGTTGTAGGGATATGTGTCACATTTATGGATTCAAGATAGAGAATTGGGTATGGTGGTCCCTCGGTGACTGCTAGTGTGGGAGTTGGTGGTCTTTCAAGTGGTGCAGGTATGAGAGTAGGTGGTTTAGTTTCTGGTGGTTCAAGTCCAAGTGTAGGTGGTTTTTCAATTGGTGATTCTGGTGTCGGATTATAATTCTCTAATGATTCTTTCAACCTATGGCCAACAAATATACCTTAGTGGTGGGTCAATCTTGAGTGCTCCATCCTTAGGACATGTGGTCCAGAGTGGTTTGACACTTTCTCGATTGCGTAGTATGGAGAATGAATTGAGATAGTAGGTTAATTCCAACAAGAAAAATGAAGCATCCTACCCTACTCATGTGGTTAGTTCAGTGAGTGATATGAGCCCTAAAATGTAGGTGAAGTCGTACAAGGATGCGATGGTTCCCTCGCCCACTCCATGTATGCTAGGTTTGGAGGGATTTGAGATAGATAATAGGTTTAATAGCTTAGGTATTCACATTCCTCTGGAATGAATATTTATCTACTATCCTATAATGTTTGAGGTATGGTGATTCCTAGCCACAAGTAGATCATTTAAGTCATTTTGCATTTTTTTTATCGGATGTGGTTTTCCCACAGGAATTCTATTAGGGTTGGATTTGAGCTTCAAAATTGGATGGATTCTTGTTGGAATGGGTCGTTTTTGGGCTTCATATCATTGTCACAAAAGTGGACAAGTGGTGGTTCCGTTTCATCCTATTTGTATAACTTTGTGTAGCCTCTAGTTCAGATCCCAAGGATAGGTGTGTCTCACTCACTTTTTTGATTCATGACTATTTGATCAGTTTATGTGTGGTATGTGATCCTAACATCCGTTTGGAGCGAGATAGACTATGGGTTTGGATGGATTCCTCTATTTCAGCTATGGATTGGATTTTTGGAGGATATTTTAACATGATGGAATGAGAAGGTGACATATGTGCAGGTATAAGTTTTGTGATGAGTGGTTCAGAGAAATAAGATTGGTCTAGGTGCAATGATTCTCTCGATATGTTTGATCCCAATTGGAAGCAAAAATGACTTGACTATAATAGATGGTTCTCATAGAAAAACTATAGGCAGTGCCATGACCAGGTGCAAGCTAGGTTGGATCAATTCTATGGACCTCGAGAGGATATTTCCTTTTCGAGCTGACTCTTCCTTGTGGATTTGTTAATGAGCATGAAAAGTTTGGATCACATTCCAATTTATTTTTTAATTTATTTGGGTCATATTGTTGACTCACCTTCTTCTTCATTGTTCAAGTTGAATGTGTCCCATTTGGAGTTTGTTGACATATGTTCCCTATTTTAGAGATTTTGGACCCTCTCCCCTAGCCTTGTGTGAGTACAAGGATGGATCCTTTGGTGGGAGAATGCAATGTGTTGCACACTTAATTTTATGAGAGGTTGGGGGAGGATGATGGTATGTACATGTCGAAAGGATTTGAGGGGGGATCGAATTAGGATTAACGAGGATTGAATATTTTTAGAGGAGGATATTTATAATGTGACTCTTCAAGAGGAGGTTGTGTAGCTAGAGATGGTTGTCTATAGAGGTGAGGATTACATTGTGTTGAGCTAGCAACAACTCCCCCAATTTTTTCCTCTTTTTGTTAAACTTAAACAAAAATTAGGGACCCATCCTTTTTCTTATAATGCCTAAAATATTGATCTTGGTTGGAGTTGTGGGATTTGATTGATGATTTTAGGTTTTTTTCTACATCTACTTGGATGATAATCTTCACTTCATATTGAAACTACTTCATGTGCTCACAAGTTTCTTGATTTCATTTAATCTTCATCCTTGATTGTTTGAGTTTTATGGTCTTTGAGCTCATGCCTCTAAAACTTTTTCTAAGTTTGGATTTTCACATTGGAAACCTATTTTATTAGACACTCAAAGTTTAAAGTCTTTGAATTTTTCAAAAGATTATGCATTATCTCGAACTTCTAACTTTCTAACCCCTATGACGTTGTGCAACTTTGTTATTTTTTTTGTATTATCGACTTTGGAAACCTTCCTTGAAGGTCATCCTACCAGATATTTTGCAAGTTCATAACTTTGTAATGAGTGTGACATGTCATAGGTTGGTGAAGCTTCAAACACTTGAAGGATTGTGCCAAGTTAGTTCAAAGAATATTTTCTGAGAGAACCCCAAAATTACAAGTTATGAATATATGCGACATGTCGTAGGTCGACCAAACACCAAAAATTGAAAGGCTTGCGACAACACACATTGGAAGAGATTTTCGTAAGAAAATCGAAATTAAAATATGGTTGAAGTGTGACATGTTGCAAGGATTCAAAATATCGAGAGGATGGTATCCTTGCAACAAGCCGCAAAGGTTAAATGTTGGGAATTTGATACGTTGCAAATTTTGAAGATTTAAAGCCACACACTCGATGTGATTCCATTTTCTTTCACGTCCAATCTTCACTCTAGCGTAGCTGACCCAAGTAGTTTCATCAATTGCTTTTCAAAATGAACTACCACCATTAGAAGGAGAAAATAATAAAATAACAATTCATATCATATGATACATATCATGAACTACCACCATTAGAAGGAGAAAATAATATGGATGCTAGTGTATACCAGGCTATCCGGAGGTCTTGTCTTCGGGTGGAAGCTAGTTCAGTTGTGCTACCTTGCACTGAATTCATATCTTGGTTAATTACCCATATGAACATTGAACCATAATAAATTGGTTAAGAACATAGATGGAAGATCTATTGCATATTTCTAGCCTTTAAACCTAGATATTTGCTACAAGTTCCCAAGGCTAGAGGTTGATTTTAAAGATTAATGGGTTATGGAACTTACCCTCATCTATTATTAATTATTGAAGAGTTAGTGCATTCCAGAGAATAAATTTAGGTCACGACAAGAAGGTTTGTACCCCACAATAAACCTTACAACACCTTACAAGATAATTGTAGCATTGATCAATAAGCTATACAAGATAAAGCATTCAACCCAATTCAAAGAGGCTTGGGTACCTCTAATGTATCGAGTAATGAATGCCATCATAGTTTTCAACTGGGCCACTATCATGTCAGCTACTTTAAGCTAGGCCATATCCGGTATCAGGTACCTTCTTATCGATATTCCCCAACATTCTCTATGTCTTCCTATATGTTAGATGTAGTGTGTACCAATAACAATTTTCTACGGATGGGATGGCAATGGATACCTAGGGAGAAACCGATATATCTATGTTGGTATATGCTATGGGAGCATAAGTACATAATCCAGTACACTAGGATATGTGATCATTCTAGGGATCCTTTGTACACATTAATTTTTTGCAAGCTTGTGCCATGTATGACATAAAATGCTATGCAAATGCTAAGTGTCATTGGTGACTGGTATGTGAAAAAGAAAGGAACTTACATGAGAATGTTTGGAACCACTCAACCACCACACATGTGATCAAAGTTCATTCCAAACAAATTGGTCCTATAAGAAGAGGTTATCATACCTACATAAATGGATTTGGAGTGATCCTTGCTCAAAATAAGAAAGAAGATTGGCTTCCCTTGCCATTAAATGTAAGTGCATACATCATAGATAATGCAAAGACAACTAGGGAACACAGTGATATGCTAGCTATTTTCCATTTTGGAATAGATAGATTCAGGAGGTATGATGTAATACCCCTAGGTTGAACCCCAATTGTAAATGTACAAATTATTTATAGGTTGGTGAGCCATGATGTTTTGAGGCTAGAGTGTCTGTGTGATTAGGCCAAGAGCCTATGAGTTGAAAGGATAGTGAGCCTAGCAAATGTAATATGTAATCACACTCAATTATATTAATAAAATACATCATTGTTGTATACCAATTCAGACGAAAGAGTATGGGGGGGTAGGACTCCACAAGAGGGAAATGGGGTTGAGACTTGAGAGGAAAAGGGGCTAAGTCAAGGGGGCTTAAGCAAAGGAATAAAATAATATTATTCCTAAGTCCTAAAGCCTTATGTAATAATTTTATTCTAAGATCCTAAAGGTTGGGAATGAATCACCAAGTGGAGTCAAAGGTAGTTCATAAGCTGACAAGTGTCAATTTAAGAGCATGCAAATATATTGTTGGGAATTAGTGTAATTCTCATTCATTATGGCCACTCATTTCCATATTTATTGCCAATTATTCACTCACTCATTCCATCCATCATCTGTACTTTTGTTGGAGTGTAAGATAAATCCAATTACCCTATAATTCCTTGGTGGTTTAGGTTGAAGAAGCAGGTTGTCATGCCTGTGGAGCAATCTCTCTAGGTGAGAGAATTGATGGGGATAGTTTCCTTGTTTGTTGGGTTGGTGAGTGTTGAACTCTTTGAGAAACCTCGTGTTCCAGGTGCCATAGAGCTATGATACTTCTTGACTGGCATATTGTTGAAGCCCTAGAAGGGAAGTGGGACAGTGGAAGGATTATTGAGCAGAGAAAGAGTACACTTTCTGGGGTGGGACATGTTGTGGGGAATGAGAGGTTGTGATCTCGGAATTTTTGTTGGAGTTGGAATTTGAGCTTGTGATTTATTGTGTTGCTAGTCATACCTTAGTTTGTCTTAGGTAACATTTTCCCTGGTGGAGTCATAGCCCTAGCTCGGGGGTGACATGTTGTCGAGAGTATATGAACAACAGAGTTTATAGATGGGAGGAACGTCTGAGGTATGCATGCAGTTGGTGATTTACAACAAAAGATAAGTGTTCTTATGTGTGTTTACATGCTTACTAGTGTATGTATGTTTATGCTAATTATGGTTGTTGTAAATGTATGTAATTGTATGTATGTAATATATATTGTTAGGACTACATATTGTGTTCATATGCAAGGAATATTAAGTAATAAATTGTATGAGAACTAATTTTGGAACTTTCTTGTAATGGGAAACGTTACTTTGTGGTATCATAGAAGATGTTTTTTGTGTGGAATGGCTCATCTTGGCATTGGGGATTTTACATATGACCCTCATGGTGTGATAACCCACTATTCCTTAGTATGTAAATCCAAATGGCCCTATCAAAATGAATTGTGGTAGGAAGAAGAGATCTATTGTAGGGATACATATTTGAATGCATTAGCAACGATGTAACGTCCCCAGCCACCCAGGCTAGGCCAGGCCATGAAACTCTCAACTTCGCTTTGATACCACTTTGTAACATTCCCAACTCATTGTTGGGAAATGCCACTCCAAAATTTTATTGCGCAGATTCTACTCTATAACATTGGTCTGCGAAGAATATTTAAGGTAATGCGCATGACTCCAAGTCTACAGTATCTCATTCCCCACATGATTTTCCCACCTCAGCAAGTGTGCCCCTTCTCTTCTCAACAGTCTCTTGGCTACCCCACTTCCCTTCTAGGGATTCAACAACAAGTAGAACATGAAGTCTCAGAGCCCTGCAACCAATGCTCAGTGCACTAGGGAAAAATTTTCAGCAAACTCTCACTTGGAGAGAATTCTCACAGGCCTGACAACCCGCCTCTTCAACAACAGATATCTCACTTGGAGAGAATGCTTACGGGATTGACAACCCTCCTCTTAGACAACAAATATCTCACCAGGAGAGAATGTAAACGGGCTTGACGACCCGCTTCTTCCATAGTAAAATGGTTTTTCCCAAGCACAAGGTTATACAATGGCATTCAGTCGTTCAGATAGTTGAAATGATGAAGAGAAAATGAATGAATCCCCAAAATACACTAAGGCTCAACAATATATTTGAATGGTCATAATTAGACACTTGTCACCTTCAAAATTAGCTTTGTCCACCTGGTGACTCGTTCCCATCCCTCGGGAACATAGGATAAATAATTATCCATAAATTATACTTTTTGGAATATTAATAAAATATTCCCTTGGGTAGTTTACCCAAAAAATATAGATCAACGTTGCAAACCCATATACAAATCCCACTACTACCTTGTCTAATTCCAAGTACAGATAAAGATATTGAGTTATTTATTGGGGATCCAGGGCCAACATCTGAGCTGGTTTCTATTCGAGAGTAACCACCTCGTTGCCCAACACCCCTTCCAGATCGTTATCTAGTACCATATCCTTTTTAAGATCCTCTAATAATTCCAGAGCCACCATTTGACTAACATATCAACAACCTTGAGCAGTATATAAGTAATTTTAGTCGACTCATCATTAGCGAAGGCACGGGCATTGGAAGCATAGGTCGCAGATCCAGATCCTGTGTTGATAAGACATTCATATTGAGTTCGAAAGCCTTTTCTTCCCTTTGACTAACGCCAAACACAACTAGTGTTGGGAGAGATGGGTGGGTGATATAGATATAGAGAGTAGATACCTAGTATGTGGGTGGAACAAGTAAGGTGGGACGAATTATAGAAGGGCGGTATGTTGTCTACTATCTCTGAAACGTGAAGTAGATTGCGGTTGGATTGGAACTGTCATGAAAATAAGCTAGTTTAGATGGGAGCGTGCGGTTATGTATATATAGGGTGGAAATAGTTACTAGTCCTTTTTTAGTAATTATAAGTCTGCTAACGGAGCCAACTTGCCCTCTTTTTTGAGCTAACATAATGAATAGTTTGCGAATAGTAGAAATGGAGAGGTTTGAATTAATAAGGAGAGTGCTCGTATGTATTAATTAGGTTGTCAATGGCTTCAATGCACTCTTTCTTATTCTTGGTGTCAAGGAAAGCTTAATATGATATGAAAGAAACAACATGCTCGAGTCTATCCTATACGTTTAAGCCCCCCCTTTTTCCCTTTTTCGGTGGAGTTTGACCCCCCATCTTTTTTCATCTGATATGTCTATGCACAACGAAGTGATATTATTAATAACTTGAGTGTGATTAAATTTACAAGGATAGGCGCACTGGCCTATTTTCATCCCGTCTCACTAGCCCGATAACCGCATAGGCTCTCTGAACTCAAATACATATACATCCACACACACACACACACACACACACACACACACACACACACACACACACATATAACTCAATTCGATACGCACTTCAAGGTAAATCCTTTAACACTTTCTCAAGTGTGCGCAACACTATGAAATGTGCACACCATTTCTTTAATGTGCAAACCACGCGCACTTACCCAGGTGCGCGCAACACTATGAAATGTGTGCACCCTTTTTTGATGTGAAAACCACGCTCCCTTACCCAGGTGTGCACAACACTATGAAATGTGTGCAACCTTTCTTTGATAACAATCCTCGCGCACTACTCAAGTGCACTCAAAATTGAATCAAAACTTGGTGCCAACATCTCACTAGTTTATATGAACATTTACATGTTCCTTTACAATTGGTACCAATGGCTCACCAGACTATATGTACAATTACAAATGGGGTTCGGATTAGGGACATGACATTCCCCTTCCCCTTATTTATGCATTGTCCTCATTGCATCATATACACATATACATAAAAAAATTCAAAAGTCTTCAAAAATACTTTGATACTCTACTCACATAACATCCATGCACTCCCAAGTTGCATCCTTGGGACCGTACCAGATCCATTGGACCTTTACTAGCTCTATTACTCGATTTTAGAGTTGTTTTCTTTTCTGATCCAATATGAAAACTACTTGCACTCGAAAATCACCTTCTGGTTCCACCTGAATCACATTTCAATAAATAATATGATTACCATCAGGTACATAATTTTTAAGCAGTGATACATGGAAAACATTATGAATATAAAAGGATGTAGGAAATGAAATCATATATGCGACATGACCAATCCTCTCTAGGATTTCAAATAGTTCACAGTAACGTGCTACTAACTTAGAACAATTTCCCAAATTTAGGGAACTGCATTTGGATTTTACTTTCAAGAACACATGATCGACTACTTTGAACTCTATGTGGGTTATGTCTTTATCTGTGTAGCTTTTCTACCTACCGGGAAGCCCTTAAATTATTCCTTATCTTCACCATCTGCTCTTCCATTTCCCAGAGCATATTTGGCCCAACCACTGTGTGGTTTGTTGGGTTGTCCCAACTCACTGGTGTGTTGCACTTTCTACCATAAAGTGCCTCAAATGGACTCGTCTTTAGAGATCCTTGATACCCACTATTATAAGAAAATTCAACCAAAGGTAAATATTTTTCCCACTACGTCGATTTATCCATCACATATATCCTGATCATATCTTCAATCACCCAATTTACCCTCTCTGTTTTTCCATCTGTCTCAGGGTGATATGTTGTGCTAAAGTTCAGATTTGCCCCAAATCCTTTGAATATCTCTTTCCAAAAGTTTGATGTGAACTTGAAATCTCTGACAAGCACAATTGTCTTAGGTACACCATGTAGCTTAGAAATTTCTCGTGTGTATATTTCAACAATGTTGGTTTCCTTCTATGTTGACTTCACTAGAATAAAATGAGAAGCTTTAGTAAGCTTGTCCACTACTACCATAATAGAATCATATTGCTTAGTAGTCCTAGGAAGATTAGTAATGAAATCCATGGTTACAACTTCCCACTTCCACTTAGGAATTTGTAAAGGTTGTAGAAAACTAGCTGGATGTTTGTGCTTAGCCTTGACCTTTTGGCATTCAAGGCATCTAGCAATAAAATATGCAAACTCATTTTTCATACTTGGCCAATAGTATTTTTTTTTACCTCTTCAATTGTCTTCTGGTAGCCTGGATGTCCTGCATAAGGAACTTTATGCATCTCTGAAAATAACATATTTTTCAACTCCTAAACATTTGGCACATAAACTCTACATCTATACATAAATATTCCATCCTCTTTTAGCTCATACCCTTCCAATTTTTGTTGTGACATGCCTTGATGTAAATTCGTCTTTATGTCCACATAGCGCTGATCTGATTTGACAACCTCTGAAATTATGTCACTCAAATTTGACTTGTACATGCTAATGGTTGCAACATGTATCTCATGCACCCTCTTGTTGAGTGCATCAGCCACCTTATTTTCTTTTCCTTTGATATGATTTATATCAAAGTCACAGTCACTGAAGAATTCTAACCACCTTCTCCGTTGGGAATTTAAACTTGGTTGTCCAAACATATACTTCATACCACTATGGTTTGTTCTCAACTCAAATCTTTTACCCATGAGATAGTGCCACCACATCTTCAACAAATTCACTATGGCTTCCAATTCTAAGTCATGAGTAGTATAGAGCCTTTCATGCACTTTTATCTTTCTTTATTTGTAACATATCACATGTCCATTCATATTAAGGACTCCACCGAGCCTTTTCTTGCATGCATCTATTCACACCACAAAGTCTTCATCTAGATCATCAATCCTTAGTATTGGCTCACTAGTCAATAAAATCTTCAAGTGATGAAAACCTCTTACACAATCAGAAGTCCACTCAAATCACACACCTTTCTTTTGAAAGGATGTAATTGGGTGCACAATTTTTTACAAGCCTTCAATAAACCTTCTATAATAACTTGCAAGTTCCATGAAGGACCTCACCTCTGCTACATTTCTTGGTGTTGGCCATTCCTCAATGGCCTTTATCTTTTCCGGATCCACGGCTATTCCTTCCTTGGAAATGATATGAATCAAATAGTGAATATGTCACAGGTAAAATGAGAACTTTCTCAACTTTTCATATAGTTGATGCTCCCTCAATACTTGTAGCACCATCCTCAAGTGCTTCTCATGCTCTTCTTCAGACATAGAGTAAATAAGTATGGCATCCATAAATACAATGACAAACTTATCTAAGTAGTGTTTGAAAACTCCATTCATCAAGCACATGAAGACAGTTGGTGCATTTGACAACCCGAATGGCACCACTATGAACTCGTAATGTATGTACCTTGTTCTGAAGGCAGACTTGCCGATGTCTTCCTCTTTAATTCTCACTTGGTGATGTCAAAATATGATATCAATCTTTGAAAATATCTGTGTGCCCCTCATCTAATCAAAGAGGTCATCTATCATTAGAAAATGATAATTTTTCTTTATTGTTACTTTGTTCAACTACCTGAAGTCGATACAAAGTCTCAACGTACCATCCTTCTTATTCACGAAAAATGTTGGGGAACCACAAGGTGACACACTTGGGCATATATACCCCTTCTTCAAAATCTCTTCAAGTTGCATCTGTAATTCCTTCAACTTTGGTGTACTCATCCTATAAGTAGTCTTGGATAAAGGATCTTCTCTCGGCATTAGATTTATATAGAAATCAATATCTCTTTTCGATGGCAACCCCGATATCTCTTTAAAGACATTTTCAAATTCTTTCAGTATTACGCAATCTTCAACATTTGGCACCTTATCCTTAGGTGCCTCCTCCATGTACGTTGAAAATACTTGACATCCTTTTTTGTATTTTTTCTTCAATTTCAAGGTTGAAACTTATTTTACAGTTATACCTCTTAGAATTCCTTAAATTGTTCTTAAGTTTCCTTCCTCATCCAAGCAAGTAAATTCCTTATTGTAACAATCTAGAACAACATCATGTTGGTCCAACCAATCCATACCAATGATGCAATCATACAAGCCCAAAGGTATGATATTCAAATCATATTTTGTGCACAGTCTATTTATTTCCATTGGACATGCCTTAACCATCTCATTAATTTTATTTTTTATCCCTGTAGCTAACTGCACCAACCAAGATTTTCCAATCTTTCTTCTTGGCAATTGGAATCTTTCCAGCATCTTAGGATCTAGATAACTATGAATAGCTCCTAAATCAATTAAAATAGTAATGGGTTATTCATTAATCTTACCTTCCACTTCAATCATGTGTGACTGAAACTCAGTTTGCTTATTATCTAGGGTTGCGTAAATCCTAGGTAAATTTCTGCCCACATCCTCAATTGTCGCATCTTGTTGTACATTGTGCGCAATCCTCATTTTTTCACCTCTTTGAGGGAAATATCTGTACATATGATCTCCACCACAACCCCAACATTGAACAGATTGTTGCCTTGGTTTTTTCCCCACTGTCTCAATCATTCTCGGATCCTTAGGAGTTGGTTGTCCTTGCGCGCGGTATTTCTGAAAAATGGTGACTTAGTTCCATTCTTCCTATGTTCCACCTTTATTTTCATCTTGTCTTCCCAAGCCTTTTGGAAATTTGGTATTCCCTTTTGTTGATCATAGAGACATTTAGCGTGTCTTATGGTTTCCTCCAATGTCTTAGGGTCATCATATTATATCTTGTCACTGATAAATGAGGGTATCCCACTCAGGTACCTCTGAATTTTAACTTTCTCATCCTTGATGAATGAGACATATTTCAGTTGTTGATACTGAGAGGGGGAATGAATTAGTATCAAGTATAATTTATCACCTTTTACAATTTTACTTTTCAATCAATAAGGTATCAAATATACAATAAAAATCAGAAGAATAAATACACAATGTACAATAGATTTACGCGGAAATCCACGAATTTTTTTTCTTATATAATAAAAGATTACATTCAAAGGAAGCTACAAATTCCAAGATTTTCTAGCACTAACTAGAAGGAGGCTCCAACCTGAAGGAAGATACAACTCCCTATATTCTTCGGCTCCAAACAAAAGGAGGCTACAACCCCCTTTCCTTGCCCCTTCCTGCCACCCTTAAATATGTATATAAAAGAATAAACTTATCAAACCATAATAATCATACTGAGTACAACAACTACATAAAAACATGTGCCAAGATATTCATGAATATGCCTCAAATCATGTGCCAAAATATGCAATACCAGAGATCCTTTCTTGACAGAACTTGGCAACTAGTAGGGCCTCGCATGATGAGGCTAGGACCACTCACGAGGGCCTCACGTGACATTGTATACTTTTCTAGTAAGGGACTACTCAAATAGGGGTTTTCCAAAACCTCCTCACACCTGCAACTTCAACCTTCCTCGCAACTGCAAATATGAGTACGACCTCCTCCGTACAACACCACTACCAAAATTGTGCTTAGAAGTCACTTGCTTGGATGATAGAATGATAGGTTATTGATGCATATTTATACTCTTCCAAACACTTCCTTTACTTAACTTTTTAGGGACAAACTGTAGCTTCTTATTTTCACTTCCTTTATTTAAATTTAGGGCCAACCTGTAACTTATTGTTTTCAATTCACATGATCATGTTTAAGAGAGCATATATCCTCAACCATGAGGAGCCACATGGTGTGCCACCTACTGTTGGAAATGGATTGATGAGGGATATCAATGCATGAATGTTATACATGTATTTGCAATGTTCTTCATGCTCTTTTTCCTCAACCAATTATGGGGCTTCTTAACTTCTTCCAGGGTTAACATCAATGACAACCAAATTTCCAACATCAACAGTTCCAAGAATCTTCTTTCATACTCATCTATTGTCATACTCCCAAGATTGAGTTCAAAGAACTCCTTAATTTTCTTGTCATATTATCACTTGGTTAAGTATTTCTTTTGAAAATACCTCTTGAAATCCCTCCAAGTAATCTTCTTCTCATCAAAGTGTTTCACTTACACGAACTGGTCCTGCCACATTGATGTTTTTCCTTTAATTTGATGGATGACAATTCTCCCTTCTACCTGCACAGATTAATTATGTACCTATAAGTACTGTCTCATACCCAACAACTAGGTCTCCACATATTTATCCTTCGTGTGCTC
Organism: Picea mariana; assembly: GCA_032191745.1. Classification (NCBI taxonomy): domain Eukaryota; kingdom Viridiplantae; phylum Streptophyta; class Pinopsida; order Pinales; family Pinaceae; genus Picea; species Picea mariana. Next base: position 257,153 of record JASDQU010100233.1, on the reverse strand, counting down.
ACCATCAAAGGTAGGAGGCTTGATCTTATTCATTTATCCATGTAGCTCGTCTACTACAATCCTTCTATTATGATTTTTGATAGGAGATGGACTTGAGCTACTACACGCTTTCCTAAATGAATGCTTTGGTGAGTGGTGATGTTTCTTATCAACACTTATTGTTTGTTTTCTTTCACAATGAGACCTGTGACTCCTTGACTTGCTTGACTCTATCTTCTTATCCATTTTCTTTTCTATTGTATCCAAGTTTTTCATCAACTTGATATTGAAGCCATATTGCTTCTCCTTGGCCTTCATAAGCCTTTCATTATCAACTGTATATCTTTGGACTCTTTTTGCAGTCCCTTTATAGTTTCTACCAACTTTATGCGCTCCTCCTTGGATTATGTACCATCAACACCCAAACTGACATACAAATCCCCGAATTCATCATCGTGGTTGTAAGTTCTTTGTGCATCTTCCATGATTTTAACTTTCTACATCTTCCATGATTTTAACTTTCTACATCGATTATGTTATACTCTAATCATTGTTAATTATGCAAAATGTGCAGGAAATATCATATGTTAGACGAATTCATGAGACAACTTCATGAAAAATCTACACCATTTTTTCATAATCCTTTCTTTTGATTCCTTGGATGATTTTAACATCCCAAACTCTAGTGTGCACACCCCTGCATCAATATTATGCATGTAATACAAGTTTTTCTCCACACAGCCCCAACGTCTAGTGCGCACATCCGCACACCAATAGTTTTTTGCGCATTTTCGACGCTACACTTTGCAACGTCAAAATTTAGTGCGCACACTTGTGCATTCTTATTTTATGCACACCCTGGTCACGTTGTAATTCCAAATTCATCCACTTACCAGTCCAAAGTTTTATTTAAGTAATTACTTGGCCCATGCAGGCTCAGTGTTGAAACTAGAGCTCTATAGCTTCTTGTTGATCTCTGGCCCATACAAGTCTAGTTTTGAACCTAGAGCTCTGATACCATATTGTAATGTCCTAAGCCACCTAGGTTGGGCCAAACCAGGCAACTCTCAACTTTTTTCACTATGATACCACTTTGTAACATTCCCATCTCATTGTTGGGCAATGCCACTCCAAAAGTATAGTGTGTAGATTCTACTCTATAACATTGTTCTACGTAGAATACGTAAGGAAACGCGCACAACTCCAGGTTGGATCATGCCACACAGATTTTTTCCCTTCTGATACAACTTATAACAACAGAAGTAACACAATACAACTGCGAGCACAAGCATGATGTGCACACTTGCATTATTAAGCGAGTATTCCACTTTGAACATGTGATCACTACTGCGTGCACAACCATTTTGTCATCACACACACATTTTGTTCTCCTTGTGTGTGTGGACTGCTTCCTTGCATGCACAACGAATCCAACATATTGCATGCACAGAGTATTTCCTTGCACGCACAACCATTCTAGCCTCACCATGGAGACTCATGAACATTATTATAGAGTTAACTTAATAGGAATAACAAACAACAACTGTGATACTCAACATGTACGACTACAATTATTGTATATCCACACTACAATTACATGTGCAAGCAACATTATACAAAATAACAATAGTTACTTATATGCAACACCATACAAGAATTAAACCATATCAAACATAGATAATTAAGCACACAGTAAATGACACAAGCACATAAAGGAAACTTATCTTTTGTGAAAGGTCACCAACTGCACACAGAACTCAAACGTTCCTCTTAGCCATAGACTTTGTTTCTCATAGAATTTCAGCAACAGGTCACCCCCGAGCTAGGGCTTAAACTCCACCAGGGAAAAAGGACTCTTAATTCTAGGCTAAAATCTAATAAACATCGGAATTTCTCATTCCAAGGTGTCAATTGTTGCAACTAGTCTACAGTCTCTCATTCCCCACATGCATGTCCCACCCCAGGAAGTGTTCCCCTTCTCTACTGAACAATCCCTTGGCTTCCCCGCTTCCCTTATAGGGATTCAACAACATGTCAGACAGAAAGTATCAGAGCCCTGCAACCAATGGCCAGTGCACTCGGGAAAAATTCCCAGCAAACTCTCACCTAGAGAGAATGCTCTCGGGCCTAACAACCCACTTCTTCAACAACAAATCTCTCACATGGCAAGAATTCTCACAGGCTTGACAACCCACCTCTTCAACAACAAATATCTCACCTGGAGAGAATGCACACAGGCCTAGCAACCTACTTCTACCACAATAAAATGATTTTCCCCAAGCATAAGGTTATACAATGGAATTCAGTCGTTCAGATATTTGCAATGATGAAGAGAAAATGAATGATAGTTTTTAGAAAGGATTTTGGTTCCCTAAGAGGATAACTTCTATGTCTTAGATGTAAGTGACCAAGGGGAATTAATTGGACTCTTGTCCCCATGGTCCTAACTTAACTACAAATTTCTTTTGGTGCCCAAGGGGACTTAAATGTGTGTTAATTTAATAGTTAATTTTATAGCAAAGTTTGGCGTCATGAACCAAGTGTAAATATTATGGTGTTCTTTGTGTGGTGGTGTGTACGAAAAATTAAGTAGCTGAAAGAAATTCTTTGAAAAAGAAATACTTAAATTCAAATTCTAAAAATATGCAAGTGAAATAATCAAATTGCTAAATGTTGAATTTTCCTATAATTAAATCGAAATAAATTGCATGTAAATTCATAAATTTAAAAATTGAAATTCTTTTTCAAATATTGCAATCAGATTCACAAGAAAATGCTCTATTGTCAAGTGAAAATTGGGGTCCTGAGTGGCCTTTTTATTTTCACTTTAATGGTTTTTATGAAAATATGAATTACAATTATGTTATGTAACAACAAAAATAGTAAAGTCTATGGATATAATGAATAACTAGAAGCTATGCAATGCAAACTAGTTCTTATGGCCTAGCTTATATGCTTTTTCCTTTTCTTTTCACAGTGAAATGACATGAAATGCAATGAAAATAAACCTACATGTATGAACAGCCACTGAAAAGTAGAGTTATAGCTTGTTTTCATAAGAAAACAAAGAGTTAAACCCCCAGAAAAACACTTGAAGGAAAGGTACTGAAACCCCCAGGAGGATTTGTTCCTCAATCCCTTGGGTTTGAGAGGGTTTTTAATCCAATCAATAAACTAAAAATGAAATGTGCATTTACAGACCCCAAATATAAACTTAACAAATCTAACAAAGCACGGGATACAGGAAAAAATCATAAACTTGACCCATGCAGAAAAGTACCTCAGTAAGTACGTTGGCCAGTTACAGAAGCCGGGGTAGATAAGTGCATTGCTCAGTTTCAAAAACTGGGCATGTTAAGTGCATTGTTCAACACTCTTTTAGACCTCATTTTGTGCATTTATCCGTAGAAGATGATTTGCACATGTGCCCTCGCCCCTGCGTGATTCCTGAGTGATTTCCAACCCCTGTAACTTGCAAACATGAACATAAAGATATAGGAAGTTAATAAACTCTCCAAAACTCATGAAAAACAAATAAAAATGGGAAAAATGACCATTTATTACACATCCACAACCAGGGATATTAAGATTGGCTCAAATCCCCAATGGAGTTTCCATTATGTTGGTGCAAAATATGCAAACAGAGTGTGCAAATCGACGAACTTTATGGTTGCTAGAAAGCTACAGAAAAAAAATATGTTAGAAAACTAAAAAACCTAGCTTTCAATGAACTAATTTATCTCTAAATCTATGCTATTCCTATAAATGGAAAGAAAATGCAGCGAATACACAAGACAAGAACAACAATTTAATCAAAGAATAAATGAATCCATTACCGAGTTTGGAAAAGATTTACATAAACACCTGTGGAGAAAGCTCTAAAGACTTTGATCCTCTGGTGGCCTCTCCTTGGGAGGGTTCTTTTCTTCCCTAAGTTTGTGTTTGTGGCTTCTCTCCTCCTCCTTTGGTTTTAGATGGCTAAAATAGTGATGGCCTCCTTTAAGAAACTAGGGTTTCAAAGGCAAAAGGGCCAAATTGGGGCAAAGTCTACAATGAGGGAAATGAGAGAAAAAAATGAAATGAGAAAGTGAAAATGTGGGAGATAATGAAATGGGGTGAGACCCCTCCTTCTTTTATAGGAAAAATATGAGATTTTCTCATATTTTTTCTTTTTGAAATTAAAATTAGGAGGAAAATTCATAAAATGGGTTTATGACTTAATTAATCAAGATTAACTATAGAAAGAGGGTTTATAAATTTAATTAAGTATATTAATACGTGAAATTGGGTTTTTGTTGAAATTAACTTTAGGAACAAGGGTTCTCAAAGCTAATTAAATGGATTTGTCATATAAAAGTGGGGTTATGTCCTTTTAAGTGGATTTAACTATAGAAAAGGGGTTTTGATAGGTTAATTAGTGGAGACATGTCATGGTACCCATACTATTGTTGGAGTATCTCGATGCATTTGGCATTTTGGTCTAGGTGTGCCATTTTTATGTGATAATGGTTTGTATTAAAAAAGTTTTGTTACTACATCATATAACATAGTAATGCAAATAAAAAGGGTTTATTAACCCCCAAACTGCCTGAAAGAGTTCCAAATACAAAATTTCTTCCTATATGAGTTGTTCTAAAATCCAAAAAATCACAGCTTGGGGTTTTACTAGTATAGATCTTGAGAAATTGTCCTAAAATCAAAATTACTTTTCAATACATAGGAAAACTTGGAATTGAATTCTTGCTTGATTTACGCTTGATGTTGGTGTTCTTGGTCCACTTGCTCCATTTACAAATATCCTTGGACTTGTTGAACAATTTCTTCCTCTATTGAGATAGCTAGAGAAGACTTAATTGATAGCTTTAGATGAGAGGATGAGAGATTGGAAATGAGCTCCTAGTTAAAATTGGGACCAATTGATACAACATTCCACATTGTGCCTTTAATTCTCAATTTGTTTTCTCCATTGTGTCACTATCTATGTTTCCTTTGCATGCTTGAATTTTTAGGCTTCCTCTAATTTAGATAGCTTGTTATTCAAATTTAATATGGATATCTAAGTATCAACCTGGATACACTCCCAATGTCACAATATAAACCTAAGGATTTACAAAAGAATCATTTAGGGTTGTGTGCCTCCATATTACCAAATCTCCAATTTACCCGGAATAAAGAAACAATAGAGACCTAGACTCACTAAGAACATCACTCACATCATTATAGAAGTCCAAACGTTGAAGACTCCTCTACATCCCGATGTACCAATTTCTGTGAGGATTCTAAAGGATTGAATCCACAGTCTCCCCTAAGACAAACCAATACCTGAGGAAAAAATGTCGAAAGAGAACTTAAATTATCCCACTTGTGAAATCCATCTATCCATTGCCACCCTTTGTAATGTACCAAATGATTAAAATATCATAGAAAAATAGTACACACCATGTACAGAATGTGAGCGTGGAGCAAAACTCTAAGATAGATAAGTTATACAATAACTCCTTAAAGAATAGGATAACCTCCTCCACATAATCAAATCAATTCATACATCACAATTCACATCTCTCCAATAATGAATACATGATCTCTATATATACATATTTACACCTACACATGAGGCCCCATTTACTATAAGATTGACCTTATTACATATATATTTACACATTATATGTACATTTAGCCCCATATATTCCCCCCTTTGGGTCATATCGTATACATTTAACCCTATATATTCCCCCTTTGGGTCATAACATAGTATCCTACTTCAAAAATATTTGTCCTCAAAGCTTTGCAATAAAGGATTCACATGTGATGAAACCAAGTAATATGATTTTCTTATGTTCATGCTTTGTTCTTTCCATTGATGATGATCCATCCATACAAAACAATTATTTTCGGTTGTAATTCTTGGTGGCTAGTTGTTGCAAAATTTTCTTTCCTTTGATTCCATGTCTTGTTATTGAAGCTTCTCCAATTTGTAGTAGATGTTGGTCTATGATAATATCTTGTTGAATAATGGTTTTGTGATTCCATATTCCATGAATATTGATGATTATTCCATCTTCCTTTTTGATAATGTTGATATTGATCTTCTTGTCTTTCCTGATAATGAGGGTGTCAATTTGGTTTCACGTTTGACGGTTTTTCTTCATTCTACACACCCATTTAATCTATCTTCTTTTCAGAGACAATGGAATCCTATATCCTCCTTGCTTGGTATTTGATTACTCTAGTATTAGAGATAATGCCATCATATTTGGCATGTACCTCCTCTAGGTGAACTTCAACTTCTTCAAGTATCTTATGGTAACCTTCTTGAATCTTGTCTTCTTTCCCTTTTGAAGCTCCAATGTGACCCCATCTATCAAATTTTGACATCCTTCTTCAGTTATTGATTGCATTTATAATTTTTAACTCATCATTATTTATGGATTCCTCAACCATCTTGCAAATTTCCCCTTCAAGTCTTTTATTATATTCTTCATCCAATATTATCGTTACTTCTTGATTTTGATAATTCTTCTTTCAATATTTTAACCTAATCTAGTATTTTTTGTTATGGTTTTGTAATCTACATATCTCTTCATACTTATTTTTCAAATATTTCCTTGACTCATCCTTTTGCAATTTTCCTTTGATAATATTTTCTTGCTTTAAGTTCTTAACCTCCTTAATGAGTGATTCATTAAGGGATTGCACATTGATGAACTCATCATTTTTATTTGTAATATATTTTCCTAGCTTCATTATCCTTTTGCAATTCAGATACATTTTCTTTTGATTCCTTTAGTTCCACTTGAATTTATGCATATCCTCCATTTTTTTTTATCCTTGATCCATTTATTTGAGAAGAGTTTTTCAAAATTTTCCCATGAAAGGGGGATTCTAGTACCTTCATCAAGGATATACCACCATTTGAAAGATTCATCATCAAACTTAACGATTTCCTGGAAAATGGGTCTTACAATGTTATTTTACCATCCTCAACCATTCCATGGGATTGATTTCATATTCATATTCTTCTCCTATAAATTTATGTATTTTGATTGATTCTTAATTGAGGTCTAATCCAAACCTCAAATTACAACCTTAATATGTTAGGAATAATTATCTCAAATAGTTATAATCCTTGCTCCAATATAATATTCTATGTTTTCTCTTTCCAATGACTTTTTAATCAGCTCAATCGGACATCCCAATCAAAAGTTATGATAGTTTTAAGTAAACATACCTTTGAAACCCTAACTTGGAGTCTATCCTCTTGGTTGACCTTCCTTCTGATGAATTTCTAGAATTTAGGCCCCTATGAGTCTGAAATTTCCACTTGTATTACTCTGAAATGTCTTCTCTTCAATTCCATAGTTATGACCAAAATTGGGTGTGCGAAATGAAATTTATGGTAACTTTCCCAAACCTTGCTAAATTTTGGGCTATTCTGGAGAGCGAACTTGTACAGAATGCCATGTGTCCAATATTGGATAACCGATTCTGAAATTCACACTCAAAATACTAAGGACTTTCCTCTTTCCAATGAAACTGGTCTCATGGAATTTGGATCCTCTATGAAGAAGATATGATTGTTTTACCTGGAACACTTGTTTGATACTAGTTATAGGACTAGTCAAAAACCCTATCTTCCATAGGGTGTATCTCCGAAAGTACAATGACCCAGAAGCTGAAATTTGTACCAAATTTACCTTGATATGTCTTATAAATAGCCTCCAATTTTCAATTTTTATAAATCAAAACCCTAGGATCACTGCTCTGATACCAAATGTAATGTACCAAATGCTTAAAATATCATAACAGAATAGAAGTACACACCATGTACAAAACATGAGCATGGAGCATAAATCCAAGATAGACAAGTTATACAATAACTCCTTAAATAATAGGAGAACCTCCTATGCATAACCAAAGACATTCATACATCACAATTCACATCTCTCGAATAATGAATACATGATCTTTATATATACCTATTCACACCTACACATGAGGCCCCTTTACTATTAGGCTGACCCTATTACATATATATTTACACATTATATGTACATTTATCCCCATATATGCCCCCCCCCCCTTGGGGTCATATCATATACATTTAACCCTATATATTCCCCCTTTGGTTCATAACACCCTTAACACTCCGCTTCACCATCAAGGTTGAAGTGTGTGGAAGTAAAAATAGATGTTTATGTGTTAATGCATGTCGATTTGTATTGATTTCACACCTCTACTCATTTGGATTGACACCCATAGAATTAATTTGATGATTATCCATGTATTTAGGCTTCATCAAATATGCTAAGGGATATGGGTCATTGAAAAATATCCCTCTTTTTTCCTTAGTATTCCAATGCCAAGTCGCATTGCTTCAATAACTACTCTATATTCTTGGTTATTTTGGTCTCGAAGTACTGGGAGAAATTCTAACAATAACCTTTTTGTCTCCTTTTTAATTTTAATATAAGGCTTGCTAAAGTGAAATCCTCCAGAGAGGAGAAGTGACACATATGGTTAATGATGAGATTTAAATCCCCAATAAATATAAGTTTATTGATCCTTCTTGAGTCTAGGATTCTCAATCCTTGGTGAAGGGACAACACATCTTCTTGATTGTTGGTGAATTCCCCTAATCCCCACTCAAATTTTGATTCATGATTTCCTTCAGGATAAAAAATTATTCCCCCCGCACCTGCCACCCTAGGTTTCCTTTTGATGCTCCATAAAAAAAAGAGGATTTGCATCTCATGTTTCATCATCCAGTGCTAAAATCTTCCTCGTCCTTCCTAATTTTCCATGTTGTCTAATTATTGGATCTATTTATATTATTTCTTAGCTGCAAATATTGTTTTTCCAAAGAAGGTATTTGATCAATTCGCTCTCCTTGTGTTCTAGTATTTCTATATTATGTCCTTTTACTTATCTCACATGTGTGGATTCTAGTAGGAGATCATGCACTTTATCTACTATCAATCTTGGAGGAGAAATTTCTTGGTGGAAGATGGCTCCATCTATAGACAACCATATTTTCTAGCATAGAAATTTGGGCATTTCTCTCTATGCTCTTTTAAAAAATGGCTTGTTCAAAAAATTCTAGATGCACGTTTTGTGCCAAGTGGTGAACATATCTTTCAAGTTAAGAGGGTAATCTATTTTGTGATCAATTTTAGCGAATGTTATTTTACATACCTAGATTGAGCAATTGCATTCAAAGAAAATATTATTTTTAGTCTCCTCTACCTCATTACATAGAACACATCTTGAAGGTCCTTGGAGGCCACATTTCCTAAGGTTTTTCATCGTCGACACTTTTCCATGCACCATAATCCAACAAAAAATATTCACTTTTGGTATCACATCACCCCCCCCAACATGATCTCAAATCATTAAGTAGGGCCATTGTGGGAGCTCCTTTCATTTATATATGATATAGAGGTGAAATATATTTCCACTCTTTCTAGAGACTAGCATCTAATTCATCCCATCTAGAAAGATCAAACAACAAATGAATTTCTTGCAAGGTCAACCATTCTCTTAATTCTTCTAAGACTCATTGAAGATAGAGGGGTATTTTTCCCAGTATTCCATCTATCCACATATTTATTTTCTTTCTATTTCATGGTACCCATGTTAAATTGTTTTGTATGATAGGGGTTGTTGCTTTGCATAGTTTCCAAAATGGTGAGTCTCTTTCTTTCAAGAGGGCCTAGTCTAGGTATCTCTTTCTTTTTGTATGGAAATATTTTTTTATCATTATTATTTTCCACCATTCTAATTTTCTAGTAGTGATCCTCCATAGAATCCACACTCCCCCCCCAATTGCTAAATTCATTAGAATTGGATCCTTAATATGCAATCCACCATTTTCTCCTAGATTTGTGATTATATTCCAGTTTACTAGATGGGATTTCTTTGTGTTGGTATCCCCCTCTTGCCACAAAAAATTGTGGATTTATTTACCAATTTGTTGCATTATGTTTGCTAGAGCCAATAACATCGAGCTTTGATATATTGCCAAATATGATAAGACAGACTTTATTAGCACCACCTTACTAGGAGGATTAAGAAATTTTGATCCCCATTGTTTCATTATTTCTTTAATTTTGTTAACTACATTTTTTCATTCTATTGAATATGATATGCCTATTGATATTGGCATTGCTAAGTATTTGATCAATGTCTATTCAAAGATGCACGAGAATTCAAGAATTCTAGAAATAATTGTAGCTGCTAAGTTGTCACATTCCATACAAAAGTGTGTCTTTTCCCCTTGGTAATATTCCCCCTTGAGGAATTTAAAAACTAATCTAGAATCACCCTGAATATCTCTGCTGTTATGGCCAAGGCCCCTCCCATGAGGAGTGTGTTGTCAGTGAACTAAGAATTATTAATCACTTTATCTCCCTAAATAATTTGGATACCATAAAGATTGATTACAACCCTTTCTTACTCTAGTCAATGACTCAAGTATTCCACCATGAGGATGTAGTGGGATGGGGGGGGAAACGAGCACCCTTGTCTAAATCCCCTACTACTTAGGAAAAAGGAGGCAATCCTTTCATTCATTATAGGAGAAATCCAAATAGATCCTATGAAATCCTTCACCCACTAAATAAGGAATCTAGTAAAACCAAAATTATGTAAACCATAAAACAAAAAGGAGATATGCACCCGATCAAAATCCCTTTCCATGTCCATCTTGACAACCATTCCTTCTTCTTCTTCTTCTTCTTTATACTTTAGTGGGTTGCCTCCTGCACCAATAATATATTGTTAATGATTTGTCTTTTCTAAATGAAGCTACCTTGATTATCTGAGAAAATATTTGGGAGGATCTTCTTCGGTTGGTTTCCCGACATTTTGGTTAGAATTTTGTAAGAGTTACACAGAGAGATAGGGTGGAATCCAGAGAAAGAAGATGGATAGTTCTCTTTAGGGATTAATGCTAGGAAAGATGATTTTGTGCTCCCTCCTAGCTTAGGCTTTTTCCTTGACCAATTGAGCATGCACTTCAAATCAAATTTGATGATATTCTAGCAAGAGCTCAAAATAAATGAATAGAGAATTTGTCTAGTCTAGGGCCTTTATATTGTTCAAGCACCCAGGCCAATTTTATGATTTATTCCTCATCTTTTTCTATATTCAGTGTTATGTTGTCTTCATCCATCACAAGAGAGGAATCCCATGGAGCATTGCATATATGGTCATGGGACCAACCTCCTTCTTGTTGGTGTAAATATCCTTGAAGTGTTTATAAGTGGCTTTCTTGATGGCCTCAAATTTTGATAACCACTCCCCATTCTCCAAGTTAATATATTTTACTATTTTTCTCCATATTATTGATCTTGTTTGTTTGTGAAAGAAGGCGGTGTTATTTTCACCAAATTTCAACCACATACTTCATGACTTCAAGCGCCAATATTTCTCCTCCTTTTTCCTATTTTCTTTATATAATCTATCACACAAATGTCTCTCTTATGTTAGTCTTTGTTTTGAAATCTCCTCCTTTTCCATTTTCACTTGGAGACTATTGAGTTGTTATTGGATGGTATATTTTTCTTGAGATAGGTGGAGGAATGAGCTTTTATCCCATTCTTTTAACTATTTCTTAGTATCCCTTATTTTTTACTTCTAAGCATAGGAAGGGGACCCCAAAACAAGTTAGCTCCATTCTTTTGAGATTAACTCCAGAGCTTTTAGGTCATGTAACTAGATCAGGTTGAATCTAAAAGGGATGGGCCCAAGGTTATGTGGCTATTAGAAAGAAAGAGAAATATATTTATGATTGGATATTCCTAATGGAATTATATGAGAATATATGATCTAATTGTCTAGGATAAAGTTGGTGTGGATTAGGAATTAATCCAATTTGGTTGTAATGTGGCTCGAGCCCATCCTTTTGTTCATCCCTGTGTATTTCTATTTTTTTGGCTCTATGCCTACCAAATCCCATTCATTTCTACCATTATATCCTCCATGGGTTCTCTGAATGAATCTCAAACAATAATTCCTCCTCTATCTTCCTTGATTATTAAAACAATGTTGAAATCACTTATTATGATATTGTTCTTTGCATACTTTGAGTCATTCATTACTTAAAGCAATTTCCAACATTCTTCTTTCTCTTTATACTAAACGGGAACATAAACATTGAATACTTGGATTTTTTTCTAGAGGTGTGGTGAAAGAGGCTTAATAGCGCCCAATGTTGAGTATGTAATGTGTTTGTTAGCTCAAATGTTGTGTTGCCTTAGATAGTATATATACCTCCCAAGGATCCCATTGTGTTGATTGTTATTCCTTTGCATCGATTTCTATTCCTTTGCGTCAATTGCTATTCATTTGCTTGATTTCCATTGTTTGTGTCATGTTGCTAGTGTTTTTTATACTTATAATTTTATCTCATGGATGAGAACTATAGTGGGCCTTTCGGATCTAATTAAATATCTAAAGGATTCTTTTTTATACATGTTGTCCATTCCCATATTATTCCAAGAGAAGGCTTTCAACAAAGTTACCAACTTAACAAGAACTGTGACCTCAAAACGAGAACTCTATCCCTTAAAACCCATAATTTTGCATAAAAAACATGAAAATCAACCCCCAAATAAAAAAATCGGTGCTACACGTAGCACCATTTTTCTAATTTGGGTAAAAATTACAACATTTTTCAAGCATGTCCTTCAAAACTCATATAGTTGCTCAGAAAAACCTTAAAATCAACACCTAAATCAAAAAATGATGCTACCTAAAGAAAAATGTTTTTTTTCTAAACGTTAAAATTATAGCTCATTTGAAATCTTATTCTTAACAACTGGTACCATTAAAACCAAAACCTAAAAATCAACCATCAAATTGAAAAGTATTGCTACCAGTAGCACCATTGTTAAAATTGGGGGATTAAAATTGCAACATTTTTTAAAGTGGTGTAATAAATCATCACTATTGTAAACAAAATCATAAAATCAACCCTTAATTGTTTACCTTTTAAAGGTTATTTTAGTCGTAGTCTAAACGTTCTACGAAATTATTCTTTTCCGACGATATTTTCCGGGAACATTTTCCCAAAATCCGGTGAGAAATTGTTATATCTGCATATTTGAGTGATTATTTCTGTATAATCTGAGTACCCCATGAGTTTTGAGCATGTTGAATCCATTTTTACATTCAAAAATGGATTTTAAACAACAAAAAAATAGTGATTTTGTGCAGATTTATGTTGTCGGATTCCGGCAAAAAAAACCATTTCGTAGAACATTTAGACAACGTTGTTAGTTTATCACTCCAAGCACAAGATAAAATCAACCCTTAAATGTTTACCTTTTAAAGGTTATTTTATTACTCCAAGCACAAGATAATACATAATTCCATGAAAATATCACCCTATACTTTAAAAATTCAACATCAATTACAATTTTTTTTTTTACTTTTAATTAAAAAAGTCAATACATATTACATGGAATGAAACATAAATTATTTTTTAAAAGTATTGTCCATATTTAGAACATATGAGCTAACAAATTTTGTTATATTCTCCATAATCAAAACATATAATTCATAAAACATAGAAATGATTCATAACTTCATGTAAGATCATATGTAAGTTAGAACGTTCATTTCTAGTTACCATACAAACATCATATGGATCAAAAATACAAAAAATGTTTCATACACTTATTCGAATTGACTCATGGATACTGAAATACCATCAGAATCTACATTGTCTTCATATGGATGATTGGATGAAGATGTAGATGATCCATACTCTTCTCTATTATCGATAAATGCACCATATGAGTCTACAAGAATTCCCAATAGTTCATATGTCAAAAACCTTTTAGATCTACGACTAGGTTCATCAGACTCCCATCTTATAGTTATTTCTTGTGGAAACAACCTCTTGATAATCTATGTGGTCTTGGAGAGAATATTTCCTCTCTTTGTCAAATTGAACTCATAAGCAAGCATGTCAACATCCTCTAATTTTAAGAGGTCGGTGCGACGACAAATTGTATTTTTACCCTTTTTTTCTCTTTCTACTAACATGTTTCTCAACCACCATCTATTGCTTTTACACACCATTAAATGGGTGTGTACCTATTGCCTACCAATGCACTTCAATTGCTATAACATCTTCATTTTCTTTATCAATATTTATAACCTTTGTAATCCAGAATGGATAACCATGTGGATCTTTAGTCGCTAAGACTACAATCATGATACCCTCCTTAATATCATGTACCAGACCCTAAAATTCTTCCATGGCTTCATGTTGTGCACGAGATATTCTAGAACCAATATACATTTATTTTTCCTCTACTTGTGAAAACTCAATAGAAACTTGAGATTCTTGTTTTTCAACAATGTTTCTTTCCTCGGATTCATTTGGCATATTTTGTGGCCAATGAAATGGAGTCTTCAAAAATGTATCTTCATTTGTTGAGCTTGAAATTATGTCACTTTGACCATTGAAACAATACTCCCACCAAATAGAATCAGCAACACCAAGTACTCATATGTATCTTTAATGGAATTTTTATTTTCTTCCAATCATTCAGAATAATCTACATCTCTATTACACCTTTGTGCATTATGGATTTCAGCAACTGATTGTAATAACAATAACTTTGATGCAAATATTGGACGATTTGGAATGAACTTCGAAAATGCTAAACCTGATGAAGGCCCCCATTTTTCAGTAGTTGAATACTTATTTCCCCATATAAGTGTTTTCCCATCAACTTTCTTGAAACAAAATTGATATTGGAAGCTAATGTCATTAAGCTACTCAATACACTTTTCCTCACCGTGTGATCTCTGAATAAATCTTCGCATGTCAACAGTTTCTTCTAATATGTGAAAAACAAGTTTTGGAATGTATGATTCCTTAATAAATTTAATTAATGATGGTAGGATTCCAACACTTTTCCTCTTCAATGTTATTGAAAAACGATTGAACATTTGATCAATATGATCACGAGTGTGTCCAAAAATAAGGAAACCAACTTTTACCTTCTGATAGATTCTTAGTTCAACAAGCATGCTTAGATATCCAAACACAATTTGATTTTTTTTTTTCACGACTAGTGTTCTCTAACTGTACATACAGAACTTGAGGAATATTACCAGACTAGTGAGTGAGCACATGATAAATTATGGTGATGGTCATATTTGTGTCATTATGAATATTTGGAACTCTAAAATAAACCCTTCGACACATTTTTCCATTAAAAACCATACAAACAACCAAGTCAAACTGAATGAAATTCTATTCTTCTAAATTTTTTGGTGTACGAACAAAATGTGGTAGAAGTGTTTTTTTTCGTTCCATGCCATCAATTATCATACCTATATATTTGTTTGGATCATCATAACACTTCTTTCGATGTTTGTACAACTTTTTTCTTTCACTTTATTGTTGATTCTGATATTCTTGAAGTGATTTGACTATGGAATTTGCACATGACGTAAAATGAATATATTGATAATATGTTTTCATAGTTGATAACTATCCAATTTAAAAAAAAAAATGGGTAAGTATATACCTCTTTCTACCCCTTCAGATTTATCTCTTCTTGATTTAAGAGAAGAACATATATTGCAAATCCCCATCCTTGAATTCTTAGGAATACAGACATTGTTGAATTGTTTCTTTCATATTCTTGTAAAATATGTGTATGTAATAAAATTACCATTTCCTTCAACACCTTCAACATATTTTTTTGTATAAGTTGTAGATTTATCTCCTTGAGAAATTATCTAGAATATGTATCGTGTCTCTATCTGGCACACACTCTCAATGTTTGGAAAATAATTCATGCATCCATGACAATGTAGTGTTTGTTAATGGACCACTCTATCGTCCATGATTTACCTTTGAATAAAATGAAGGATATTTTTCCAATCTTTTTTGGATTCTTGATAGATGAATATTATCAATTGAGTGAATTTTTTTGAAAGTCTTTCTGCAAAGTAAAATATTCTCAATGCAATAATCATATCCTGTCTTGGTGAAAATCAAGCACCCAACTAAATATGAATTTTTCATGCTCTTATTCATTGACAAATATGTCTTCCTTTTATTCAAGACATACATGTAGTCCATACTTTTCAAACAATTCTTTTGACAACATTCACTTGAAATCAAATCACCTATGGAAATTGATTTACTGATAAATTATTTCCTAGACATTGTATAACTAAAATGATTTGGATTGATATAAAAAGGTCTAGTCCTAGTCCCAAACACAATGTTTCTTTGTAATGTCTCCACCATTTCATCATCCTCACTAGAAGGAATTTCCTCATCAATAGGAGGAATATCATACAAAACATTGTGAGGAGACCAAACAAGAGAATGTCGATCACCTTGATTTTTTGCACCTAAATGATTGAGAAAATGATCTTCATTCCTAATTCCATCATCATCTTCATTGATAATCTCATTGATAAGAGAAATACCAAACTCACTAGAAAAATGATTACCATCCTCATCAATGTCATTGGATCTTCCATGAAAATATTCACTTGAAGGAAAAACATCATCACCCTTAAGACTATCAATGCCATTAAATTCTTCTCTAACAAGAATGTCTTCATAATCAACAACACCATCATCAGTGCCTCTAAACTCTTCACTTGGAGGAAAATCATCATCATCACCATTGGTGCCTTTAAATTTCTCTCCTAGAAAAATTTTCCACCATCAACATAATCATCTTCATTAATTTTAAAATCCCCACTCGAGGGAAATTATTCATCATCCTCATTAGTGCCTTGAAAATCCTCACTTGGAGGAAAATTTTCATCATCATCATCAGTACCTTGAAAATCCTCACTTGGAGGAAAATCTTCATCATCATCATTGGTGCCTTTAAATTTCCCTCCTAGAAAAAAATTGTCCACCATCAACATAATCATATTCACTATTTTTAAAATCCCCATTTGAGGGAAATTCTTCATCAGTCTCCTTAGTTTCTTGAAAATACTCACTTTGAGTAAAATCTTCATCATCCTCATTAGTTCGTTGAAAATTATCACTTGGAGGAAAATCACCATCATCACCATTGGTGCCTTTAAATTCCCCACTTGGAAAAGAGTGTCCACCATTGGCATAACCATCTTCACTACTTTTAAAATCCCCACTTGAGGGAAATTATTCACCATCCTCATTGTTGCCTTGAAAATAGTCACTTGGAGGAAAATCTACATCATCCTCATCAGTACCTTGAAAATACTCATGTCACACACTCGACCCCATAAGTACTCTTTTTAAGGGATGGGGTATAAATTTTCCACTTTCCTACAACTCCCTGAATTCCTCAGATGAGGACACCATCGCCTTGTGCTCACTGGGATCTTTCCAATGACTACAACCTCGTCCAAACTCGAGTTTTAGGTTGAAAGGTATGGCTTTCTGAAGTTTTCAGGGCGTCATTGGCCAATGGACACACCCTTCGCCACGTGGAATTGTTTCTCTCATGCCAACCGTCATGGCTCTATCATGACCCATGTCATCATTCTTTGGAAACAAAATGGTTGGGGAAGGAGGAGTTATAGGGAATATCTCCCCAGGTCTTCGTGGATATAGGCCCTTCGACAATTCTTGTGCAGGTCTAAAAAATTTGCCAGAGACCCAAAGTCCTGAAGTCTCTTTCCGCTCCAAGACCTATGGTGGAGCTCTATCCACCCTTAGATCTAACGGTTGAGATTTATCCACACTTAACACATGGTTTAGACTTGGCAAAGGGAGGGGGGGTCCCACACCTAAATTGCTATCAAAACCATGACACCACACGGAACTATCCAGGCACACCACATCACCATAGCATACATGGGCCCGTTCAATTAGAGCTAGATACTACAACAAGAGAACTTTGGCTCTTCGATGTTTAACGTCCCCTCTTGTATCCTCAAATCTCCCAGATTCCTGAAGTCATGGAATCTCAAAGAGGGTCCCACGCATGTACTTGCGAAAGTGACTTAAGGCTATTTACAAGATTTATTTAATCCTAGTAATTAAGTAATATCTGGCCTTCAGTCCATAGCCTAGGTTACACTCTACTTAAAACTCCCAAAATCCCGAAGGTCAAAATCCCAAAGTTCCACGGACTGTCGATCTAAGATCGCTCAGGATGTTTCTTGGTCATTTGATCGAGAGCAGTGGAAGGATAGAATAAGTGAGAGTATTAACTGACAGAAAACGATAGTCATTACCTTGTGACCACTTCAGTTGGTAATACTCCGAAGAGATTGAAAGATTGGGGATTGCAAGAGTCATGAAGTTGCGAAATCATGAACTCTCATCAGTCATCCAACCAAGTGGCTAATTCGAGTAGCATCCCCACAATTGGATCCATAAGAGGACAAAGGTGAGAATCACACTGTTAATCTGTGGTCATTATCAACAGTGAAGAGAATACCCGCGGTCAAATGTTGGTAAGTGTTTAATGATAAGGTGGATCCTATGATAATGGATAAGTGTTCAAACATCCCAAAGCCTTGGACCTCCGAAGTCCCAAAGCCCAGATAGCTTAGCTCCTTTTGAGCATAGAGAAGGGTTCCAAGAGCCTGGTCATATGGGACTTTGACAAGCCCCACAGGGCTACAATCTTAAAGCCTAACCGAGATTTGGTTAAGCCCGTGGACTTGAGCTTGTGGTCACTTCGGAAGAATGGTTTGAAGGAAGCGTCCTTCATATACAAAGCTCGAATTCTATAACAGGAAAAAGGTAATTTCGAGGGATCGATGGAACCAGAGCAGTCCCATAGAGTCTTTCGCAACTCTATATTTGTGGATTTGGTCCTTGGGAAATCCATTTGAGGATTTCCCAACCAGCACATAAGCCAAAGCCTTATTCTTCCAAATTCATTTAAAAATCATTACCAATAGTTCTCCTTTTCAAGCTCTACTTCAAATATGATATTCAATCTCTACTTCAAATTTCTCAGGTCACTAGGCCATCAGAGCCACAAATTCTACCATTCAAACAAGATAAAATATTATTCCATCATCTAGCTCAAGAAAATATATATTATAACAAAACAATCACGACAATATAAAACTCAAATTCACACTTATCTGGAATTTGAAATTAGTTGGAAATTGTTGAAAGGGGTGCCCTTTTCCACCCAACCATAGGAACAATTTCTCTTGGAGTATTCCTCAAATGGCCACCCCCTAGCTAGATCATGATTCCATGAGAGAGTTTCTTCTTGTACTCAGCAACAACAAGGGACAAAGGTTATGCTCCTTTTCCCACAGGAACTTTGCAGTCAATTTTTCTATCAACTAAACAAGGGATCCTATTGTGATTGCTCACTCAATCATTGCAGCTTTGTTTATCAGTTTCATTAGAAAACACTTTCCAAGCACTCCTCAACCCAGAACAACAAATTTTCTAAATTCTATTAAAAATCATAGAGTTTTGCACACTCTCCTTCTTCAGGAATGGTCCTCAGACCCATTCATGCGCATCCTCTCTTCTTTTGCCTCTCTGCCCTCCTCCCATGATTTTTATTCCTTTTCTTTCCTTCCCCAGCAATATTTCGTGGGTCAGATTAGGAAGTTTTCATATGGGTACTATGCCCATCTCCTCATTGAATCTTGAGGAATACTGCCCAACTACCAGCCTGACTAGTAATTAAATTTTTCTGGGCCAGAAGACTGTTCTATGTCTGAGAAATTTATATCCAGTAGAGTATCATCCTGGCAGGGGTCATCTCAACCATTATTGGTTCCCCTTACCATCCCCTCTCATGCATCATGATCTACATTGGAAACCCTCTTTCAATAGGCATGCCACAATTTCCTTTTTATTAAATAACATAATATATACATTACCTTGTTTATCAAGGTTCATTGACTTTCCAACATTCATATGACAAATTTGTCCATAGTCTTGTTCATAATAATAATATTTGCAAATTGGTGGAAACATGGGTGTCACAGTCCCTCTCTCTTAAGGGAACATCACCCCAGTGTTCTATCTGTCGTTTTGGTTTTTATGTATAGAAGTGAACAAAAATGGGTATGCATGTTTCATGGCATCCTCCAATTCCCATGTAGCTTCATCTAGACCAAAGTGTTTCCAATACACCTTGACCTAGGCAATGGTTATGTTCTTGAGTGGGATTTATTTCTAGTCTAGTATGCATTGTGGTTCTAGTAGGAATTCTCCCTCTGGTTCCACCTTGATCATAGACCAGTCAATTATATGATTAGAATCATGTACATATTTCTTCAATAATGAAACATGGAAAACATTATGTTCTTTCACTATGGGAGGAAGTGCTAGTCTATATGCTACAGGTCCCACTCTGTCCAGAATTTCAAAGGGTCCTCAAAATCGAGGTGTCAACTTAGCACAAGTTCCCATTCTCAAGGAACTTCTTCTTGGTCTAATTCAGAGGTATGCATGATCCCCTACTTGGAACTCCCTAGGAGTCCTATTTCTATTTGCATAGCTCTTCTGCATGTCCTGAGCTATCTTCAAATTTTGTTTGATTCTAACTATTTGTTGTTCAATTTATTTTAGTAGGTCTAGCCCAAGTGTTATTTTGTCTACTGGGTTATCCCAGTTGATCGTAATGTTGCATTGTATACCATAGAGAGCCTCAAAAGGACTCATCTTCAATGACTCATGGTAGCCATTGTTATAGAAAAACTCTACCAATGGTAGGTAGTCTTCCCACTTCTTGGGTTGATGCATCACATGCATCCTTAGCATGTCCTCTGACACTTGATTTACTCTCTTTGTTTTTCCATCAGTTTGAGGGTGATAAGTTCTACTAAATAGTAATTTAGTTTCAAAACCAACAAACAGAGATTTCCAAAAATTTGAAGTAAATTTTGTATCTTTGTTTGATATGATAAGGTAGTCATGCCATGTAATCTAAATATATCTTTCATTAAGATATTTGAAATATCTATTGCCTTTTGAGTTGAATTTACAGGAATAAAGTGAGCAACCTTGCTCATTTTATCCACAACTACCATAATAGCATCACTCTGCTTAGTTGATTTAGGCAATCCTGTGATGAAATCCATGGAAATAGTTTCCCATTTCCACTCTGGAATTGGTAGGGGATGCAACAGCCTTGCTAGATTCCTGTGCTCCACCTTAACCTATTGGAATTCTAATCATTTATCCAAGTAGTCATCTATGTCCTTCATTCTTAGCTAATAAAATAGTTTCTTAATGGTTGTGATCATTTTCTGATAACCAGGGTGACTAGTGTATGGTCTATTATGTAATTCATTCATTATGAAACTCTTCAATTCGTCACTATTTGGGACATACAACCTACCTTTGTAAGTTATCATGACATCATTCAACAGTTGACAGTCCTCATACTTCAGTCTTGTAGGTTCTTTCTCTAGGTATGACTTCACATCTTTGAAAAGCTCATATTCTTCTTGTGCACTTTTGACTCTCTCCTTGATATCCGATTCACAAACACTTACATCTTCCAAGTGAATCAATTTCATACTTATACTGAGGAAATCAACTAGTCTATTTTCCTTTCCCTTAATATGCTTAATTTCAAAATCAAATTCACTAAGGAGGGTCATCCACCTAGCTTGCCTAGCATTGAGTTTGGGTTGGTCAAACAAGTATCTCAACCCATTGTGATTAGTCATAAGTACAAATATTCGACCTAGTAGGTAATGCCTCCACATTTTCAAAGAATGTACTATGGAAGCCAATTCCAAGTCGCGTGTCACATAATTGATTTCATGTTCATTCATTTTTCAGGATTCATAACAGATTGCAAGATCTTCTTGCATGAGGACTCCTCTAAGTCCCTCTTTGCAGGAATATGTACACACCAGGAATTCCTTGTTTGGGTATGAAATTTTCAGAATTGGTGGATTGGTTAAAAGGAATTTTAGTTGGTGAAAAATATCTTCACATTCTATGGTCCAAACAAATTTAACTCCCTTTTTCTGTAGAGAGGTGATTGGATAACCAATCCGGGAAAACCTCTTTATGAACCTTCTAGAGTACCCTGCTAGGCCCATAAAGGATATGCTATCAGACACATCCCTTGGTGTAGGCAAATCCATAATGGTTTATATCTTATTAGGGTCAACTGCCACTTCTTCGTCAGTGATGATATGGCCTATGTAGTGGACCTCGTTTTGAAAAAAATCACACTTACTAAACTTTGAATAGAGATGGTGCTCTCTTAGCAGTTGAAGCACTGACTTGAGGTGCTCTTCATGCTCCTCTTTTCTCTTTGAATAGATTAGAATGTAATATATGACTACCAATACAAATATGTCCAAGAATTTACTTAGTACATTATTCATCAAGCACATAAAGGTGGTTTCTGCATTGGTAATTCCAAATGGTACCACTACAAATTCATAGTGCCCATACCTTGTCCTGAAGGTTGTTTTATGGATTTCTTCATCTTTGATTCGGACTTGATGGTATCCAGACCTTAAGTCAATCTTGGAAAATATTGTAGCACCCCTCAGGCGCTGGTCAAATAGGTCATCAATCCTTGGTAAGGGGTACTTATTTTTTATTGTCATCTTATTGAGTTGGCGGTAGTCTATGCACAATCTGAGTGTGCCATCCTTCTTATTTACAAACAAATTTGGTGTACCCCAAGGGGACACACTAGGTCAGATGTAACCTTTCTCCAACATCTCCTTCAGTTGTAATTTGAGTTCAACCAGCTCTGGTGTACTCATTCTATAGGGTGCTCTAGGCATTGACACCTTTCCAGGTACAAGTTCTATTGAGAAATCAATAAATATTCTTGGAGGTAGACCTGGTACCTCTTCTGGAAACACATATTTGTACTCTCTTAATATAGGGTGGTACTCAAATCTTGTTGTACTATCTTCAACAGAGTTCAATACTTGTATTGCATACAAAGGACATGCTTTTATGAAATACTTCTTCACTTAGAGGGATGATATTTGCCTCACGGAGATAGGTTTTTGAATTCACTGTAGTGTCCTCTTCCCATCTTCCTCATCTTCACATTCTAATGTTTTATTGTAACAGTCTAACTTGGCTTTATGGGAAGCCAACCAATCCATGCCAAGTATCATGGTGTAAGATCCTAAAGGAAGTATGTTTAGATTTGTTTGGTTGGAAAACCCATTCACAATGAATTTGCATGTTGGCAAGACCTATGTTACCTTTCTTTTTGTTCTAGTGACTAGTTGTAGCATCCATGACTTAGCATGTTTTATTGGTTGCAATTTACATTTCTCAGTGGTTTGAGGGGAAACATAACTCAAATTAGAACCAGGGTCAATCAAAATAGAAACAAGATGGTTGGAAATCATACCTTCTATCTCCACCACTGAAGCTTGGTGGTTATCTTGTCTATTATCTAGGGCTGCATAAATTTGTGACATGCTCCTAGCCACATCATTAATTTTGGTATCTTCTCGGATGTTGTAGACTCCCCTATTGTCTTGTTTCCTATGTGAACAGTCCCTCAAAAAATGTTCTTCTACACATCCCCAACACTTCAAAGGTTCTCTCTTTGTATTATCAGTCTTTCTTGGGGCTAATCCCAAGGATTTATTTCCACTTTGAGAGGGAAAAAAAAATTGATACACACCTTTAGTAGGAGGGCTCATCTTAGAGCCTTTCCCATGGTTCCTAAACCTTGAAGGTTTAAACCCCTTTTTCTTGAGTCCCAATTTGCTTTCCATTTTCCAATCCTTATGAGGTTTTTCCTTATGCTTGAATTTCTCATTGCAGTATCTTTCCTTCCTAATGGTGTCTTCTAAGGTCTTAGGTTCATCAAACTTGATTTTTTCTCGAAAGGATTGAGGTAGTCCACTAATAAATCGTTGTATCTTTGTATTTTCATCCTTGATGTTAGGTACATACCTTATCAACTCAAGAAATTTGTTGACATATTCATCCATGGTGAGTTGTCCTAACTTAAGTTCATAGAACTCCTTAGTATTTTCATTGTAGTACCTCTCAAATAGGTACTTCCTCTTGAAATATTTCTTGAATTGTCTCCATGACAACTCCTTCTCATGGATTTCTTTCAAATTTCTAAATTCCTTGTTGGCACAGGGGAAGACCCAGGGTTCAATGCTACAAAAGCGCACCAACAAAACCCTAACTACTGGCCCTTTTGGAAACACCTGCGAAGCAGATGAAGTCTCACTCGAGGTAGAGGTAGGGGTGGTTTCAGGACTCCTATGTCTTCAACCTTAGATGGGACACATATATGTAATTCTAACACTTAACAGAGCACTCAAAAATCAACATTCATCAATATCCAGTTCTTAGTTACAGCGTAGTTAAACCCTACTTACAGAGCATCACAGTATTCAACCAGATCTAGCATCTAACAACACTTAGCATGATAGATAAGATCCTAACAAATTCAGGCACTGAGCATATGTAGATAAGTCATATCTAACATCCATATACATCATTAAGCACAATGAATCAACAGATCTATCTATCTATAGCAAAGCACTAAGAACGTTAACATATAAGCACAACAACACATTGCACAAAGCAAAGAAACATAKCATATACATGGTTCACCCACACCCTGGAGCTATGTCCACCAACTCTTCTTCTCTTCTATTATCTTTTTTTAATCAATTACATGCACAAAGCTCAAAACCCTACTCCGCATAGGACAGGAGATCTGCGCGCACCTCGCTAGATCCTCCTTCTCCGAGCTAGGATACAACACTCAKCCTTCTACAGTCACTTGCACTCAGCTCTACAAGCTTCACACAGCATGCACATAGCACATTACAATCCTTTGATCACATAGATCGATCACTAGCACTTATCACATTGGCCTAACATCACATAGATGCCTATGCACCTCTCCTTACATTACCTAAACATCTATTTATACTTTACAAAATAGGCCTAAACATGGGTAAACCCATGGGCCGGCATCCCCATACCTGTTACATAAGCCCAAATCCAAAAAAGGACCCAAAAAGGGGACGAGATCCCGCGATATTTGCTTCATCTTTTGCTCTGCCTTCGATAGGCTATCGAAGTCCCAAAATAGGTCAAACTTGACCAAGGATCTCCCAAAACTTGGTCAAGGGCCAATAAACCCCCAGCACTCACCTGTGACTCGTTCCGAGTCACTCTAGTCTGGGTAGTTCTGCTTCATAATCCTCGAGCATGGCCCGAGCTGCTTCGACTTGTTGTTGTTCTACTGCCTCCTATTCAATGAACTCTTGGATGACTGCATCATTGACAGGTCCCTCCAGGCATTGTTCAATTGCAGTGACAACCTGATTGAGTTCTGCTCCTCAACCTTCGACCTCTGTGAACAATTGGTAAGCCTTATCTTGTACAAGTTGGAGCCTCTGAGTTACTTCCATAACTCTGCTCTGGATAGTGTGGATCTGATGATGGGCAATGCATTTCTCTTGGGATCGCTTCATTCTTTCCACAGCTGACACGGGCTTCAACTGCGCATGTATTATCCTTGCTTGCTTCTTTTCTTCCTAGAGCTGTGACTCCAGTGCCTGCAATTATGGGTTCTCAATGAGTTTCTCATACATTTGGGCACTACGATTACTCAGCTGCTTGCATTCCATGGCAAGGGACTTTATCCTTTCAACTGAGCTCTGGGGGGTTGCTTCTCTTTGATCCGTTACATCCTGCGG
>JASDQU010100233.1:183914-203477 GCA_032191745.1 Picea mariana | reverse complement strand
GACCCACGACGCCACATGGAATTATCCAAGCATACCACATCACCATAGCGTACGATGGCCTGTCCAATTGTAGTTGGACACTACAACAAGATAAATTTGGTGCTTCAGTGCTTCGGTGTTTAACACCCCCTCCTGTATCCTCAAATATCCCAGAGCTATAGAGTATTGAAGTCTTGGACTCCCAAAGAGGTTCTCGTGCACATACTTGCGAAGGTGACTTAAGGATAATCACATGATTTCTTTAACCCTATAATTAAGTAATCTCTGAACTTCGGGCCATAGCCCAGGTTACACTCTACTCCAAACTCGTGAATTCCCGAAGTTTTAAATCCTGAAGTTCCATGGATTGTCGACCTAAGATCCTTTGGGATATTTATCAGTCGTTCGATAGAGAGCAGTGGAAGGATATAATAAGTGGAAGTATTAACCGACAACAAACAGTAGTCACTACCTCATGACTACTTTGGTCGGTAATACTCTGGAGAGGCTGAAAGATTGGGGGTTGCAAGAGTCATGAAGTCATGAAATCGTGAACTCTCACCATTCGTCCAATCAAGTAGCTAATTCAGGTAGCATCCCCGTCCTTGGATCCATAAGAAGAAAAAGACGAGAATCACACCATTGATATGTGATCATGATCAACAATGAAGAGAATACTCGAGGTCAAATTTTTGTAAGTGTTTAACGATATGACAGATCCAACCATAACGAATAAGAGACCGCTAGTTGTCGGTCAAACTTTCCAGTCACCATTTCGATAGGTTTCCTTCAACAGAATTTGAATGTTGTGAAGTTCAAACATCTCGAATCCCTAGACCTTTGAATATTCGAAGCTTGTATATCTTAGCTCCTTTTGAGCATAGTGAAGGGTTCCAGGACCCTGGTCATATGGGACTATGACAAACCCTAAAGGGCTACACTCTTAAATCCTAAATGATATTTGGTTAATCACGCGAACTTGATATTGTGGTCACTCGGAAGAATGGTTTGAAGGAAGTTCCCTTCATCTACAGAGCTTGAATTCTATAATAGGCAAAAGGTAATTTCAAGGGATCGACAAGACCAGATCAGTCCCGTAGAGTCTGTCCTGACTCTAGATTTCAAGATTTGGTCGTTGGGAAATCCCTTTGAGGATTTTCCAACCAACATAGAATCCAAAGCCTTATGCCCCCAAATTCATTTAAAACCCATTACCAATAGTTCTCCTTTTCTAAACAAAGGTAATCTGAAAACCACTTATAAAATATGATATTCAATCTGTACTTCACATTTCCCAGGCTGATAGGCCATAAGAGCCACAAATTCTACCATTCAAACAAGATAAAATATTATGCCATCATCTAGCTCAATAAAATACATAATACAACAAAACAGTCATGACAATATAAAACTAAGAGTCACACTTATCTGAAATTTGAAATTAGTTGGCAACTGTTGAAAGGGATGCCCTTTTCCACCCAACCATAGGCATAGTTTCTCTTGGTGTATTCCTCAATTGGCTAGCCCCTAGCTAGATCATGATTCCATGAGAGAGGTTCTTCTTGTGCTCAACAACAACAAGGGACAAAGGTTACTCTCATTTTCTCATAGGAACCAGGCAATCCAATTTTCTATCCACCAAGCAATGGATCCTGTTGTGATTTCTCACTCAATCACTACAACTTCGTTTATCATCTTGATTAGAAAACATTTTCCAAGCACTCCTGAACCCATCACAACTTATGCTCTCAATTCTCTTCAAAACCAGAGAGTCTCTCACGCTCTCCTTCTACGGGAATGGTCCTTAGACCCATTCATGTGCATCCTCTCTTCTTATTCCTCTTTGCCCTTTGCCCACGATTTTCCTTCATTTTATTTCCTTCCCCAGCTATATTTTGTGGGTCAGATCAGGAATTTTCCATATGTGTACTCTTCCCATCTCCTCATTGACTCTTGAGGAAGACTTCCACACTACCAACCTGACTAGTAATTAAATTTTATGGGCCAGAAGATTTTTTTGGGTCTGAGAAATTTATATCCAGTAGAGTATCAACCTGACAGGGGTCATCTCAACCATTACTGGTTCCTCTTACCATCCCCTCTTATGCATCATGATCTACATCGGAAACCCTCTTTCAATAGTCATGCTACAATTTTCTTTTTATTAAATAAAAAAATATATACAATACCTTTTTTAGCAAGGTTCATTGTCTTTCCAACATTCATATGAAATATATTTCCATATTCTTTCTCACAACAATAATATTTACAAACTGGGGGAAACAAGGGTGTTACAACTCACTTTAAGGAAAATTATCATCAACAACATTCATGCCTTTAAATTCCTCACTCAGGAAAAAGTGTCCATCATTGGCACAATCATATTCACTACTTTTAAAATCCCCACTTGAGGGAAATTCTTCATCATCCTCATCGGTGCCTTGAAAATCCTCACTTGGAGGAAAATCTTCATCATCCTCATCGGTACCTTGAAAATCCTCACTTGGAGGAAAATTATCATCCCAATCATTTAAATTGTAATCAAATTCTTCACTTGGACCTATATTTTGAGTATTTTAAATATCATTAAATTGTTGAACAGATTGATCGTCATCATATTCCCCATCTTTATCATCGTTCCTTCAAAGTCCTCAGATTCGTGACTTTCTTGATGAACATGTTGAATATCATTGCTTTCACTATGATCAAACTTCTCACTAGGTGAAAAATATGACTCCTCATTTACATTACAAGTATTCCCATCGCATTTGCTAGTCCCAAAAGAATAGGTATGTGAACAATATGTTGATCTATCAAAAATAAAATCTTCTTTATTTGATGAAGTCATCACTTCTCATTAAGAACATAGAATGATATAAATGCTCCCCCTCCCAATGACAATATTATAACTTGTAGAATGAACCTTTCCCTCCAAAATCCCCTCCCCCAAATTTTTTCCCTTTAAAATTAAATAAAACTTTACTCTATTAATTCGTTATTTATTAGTTTATTATAATATTTTTCATGTTTTTTTTATGTTATCCCACATTCATTAAATTTAGCAATTATTCTTATAATTTTTTGCGTGTGTGTGATTGTGTGTGTACACACACACTTCTTCTTTTTTATTTATCCCATATTCATTAAAATTAACAGTAATTCATATAATCTTTGTTATATATACACACTCTTGTTTGGTCTTTTTACATTGCGTTAAATATTGGGCAACATTTGTTAAATAGTTTGGAGTGTTATAAATAATAGATGTGCTCCTTTAACCATAGATAATATAGCAATATTGTCACCCAACCATAGGCCGAAGCCACCCCCGAGCACCTTAACCTTGACAGAGAGAATAATTTTGGAAGCAAACCCTAGGTCCGAAAGCCAATCAAGGTAGCATACCACTCTCCATAGCTAGCATACCAAGCAGAAAGTCCAAACCATAACCAAGAGAAAGTCCAAGCCTAAAACCAAAAATACTAGTTGCAGTAGTTGCAGTTGCAGCTACTCTCCAGACTTGCGCACTTACTGAATTTCAGTAGTGTGCATTATATTCCTGTAGTTGCGAGCTATGTCTGTCAAATGAGCTCTGGCATCCTGTATTTATATTTCTCCTCCTTAGTTATCTGGGACAAATTCTCATTATGGAGGCTAAAAACTCAATATTTAATATTTCCTTTAGCCGACTTGTCTTCTAGGGTTATGTCCAATGCTTTAGAGTTTCTTCTTGCTTCCCGGTGTTGGTCCTAAAGTCTGCACCTGACTGCTAAAGGGAAAATCTAGGCCACCTAAATTTTAGAATGGCTGGTTTTTTGGGTTTGGTTGGTCAACTTAAGGATAGGCTTCAAAGATGAAACTCTGGTTGGATAGGCCACATAGTGTAAAATTAGCTTCTCCTTTTCTAATGGTATGGATATTAATAGACAGTTGGGGGATATGAAAAGACAAACACAGAAAACAACAACAAGCAATGCAATGAATCACTTTCTATGTGAGAATAAAGACTTAAAATAATATCTTAATACTTAGATGAATATGTAGATGCAAATCATTCAACAGGTTTCCAAATAATATATCTTTCGCTAAACAATAGTTGTATAATAGGTTTTAGAATCAGCAAAAGGATGAACTAAAACAATGGCTAAAAGAATAAGGAAATGTACATTGCACACATTACAAAATTTGCAATCAAGACAAGATTAAACTCATAAAGATTTGAGTAAGAGAACACAATTGTCATCAACATATATTCACTAGGTAGAGATCTTTACGGTCAAGTGTGCAGGTCCAACCTTTTTGTTGTTTCTCTTCTTCCCCAAAAATTGAACCCTTCTAACATACAGAAACTGCATATTTATTAGAAATGAAGAGGCCCACGACCAGTGTGGAACTGAGGCTTAACTCTACACCTCGGTTGTAAAACAACTTATTAACTTAACTAAAACACATTATTGGAGTAAGTTAATGAATACTCTGAACTTGACTTAACAAGAAGGAGTGGTTCTTATCACACACAGAAGACCACTTATTATGTCTTAAACTAAAAGAGTCTCGAATTAAACAATTGAAAACCGCTACTAGCGATGAAACTGGATTGATGCATGCATCGAAGTGAACTAAGATCCGAAAGAGATGAAAAAGAATGACAGAATTGAGTTCTGTATCAGTCATGGCACGCATGCGCGTTGTTGGAGGCCACTGGAGACAACTGGAAGTGTGGTTGTTTCTTTCCCCCACTTATATTTTTGACGACAGAAGCAAGTTGTGTTGTGCTTTTCTAGAGTCTGGACGTGCAGTTTCCCCATTCTTGGTTTGGCGCCCCTTTTTAAACCTTTAACCTTAATTACTTAAGGAATTCAATGGTTCAACACTTCAGGATTCTGGGCTCTGTGCTTGTTCTGGATTGGAATCTCCCGAAGAACAAACTTGCGAAGTGACGTGGTGGCTTGATGTCATATGATGTCACGGTTGTTGATGTGTCACATAAGGAGAGTGACATGTGTCACTCCAAAATGAGCGGATGATGGGACCCAAATGGCCTAAAATGAATGCCACATGTTGGGGCTATATAGAAGCCATGTGTCTCCACGAATGAGCGCCACATGTCCTGACAGATGAGTGTCGCATGTTTCAACACTTCAAGCTTCGGGAGTTTTGGATTGTAAAGCATGAAAATCTCCCAGAGTGTTGATCTCACAAAGTCACTAATCCATGCTTATATTAGACTAATTAACTTGAGATTAATACTTTAATCATTAAAGGATCTCGGGAGTTCGGAACTTTGAGATTCGGGGGACTGCGCCTGTTCTTGATAGAAATATATCGAAGTAATATCTACCTAAGTTGATGTGGCAAACAATGATGTGTCCACATGACGTCACTTGTGTTGACATGTCATAAGAAGTGAGTGACACGTGTCACCTGAAAATGAGAGAATGATGCAACCAAATGGCCTAAAATGAATGCCATGTGTCATGATTGATGAGTTCCATATGTCTTCGAAAATTCAGAAGCTTCGACACTTCAGGTTCTGGACACTTCAGAAGATTCAAACCGATGGAAATTTCAGACACCCAAACTTCGAAGTCGCGAGGTCAAACTTGTTAAATTCCACGTGAGTTTGAGACTCTGAATGCGTGGGATTCATTGATCTACATCGAATGTTGGATCACCACCATTGAATATTTTACCTGTCTGTTTGGCTTAAATTCTAAGCCTGAAATGGACTGCTTTGATTTGTTGCCTTCTTCTGCAGAAGTTTACTAAGTTTACAAAGGACTTGTTGGACCTAGATATCTCATGTGCACACAAAAGACTTGGTGGACCTGTTGCATGCTCAATTAGTGTAAAATATGATGACAAGTATTTTAAACTCAAACCAAAACATGAAATCACCCTTCAAGAAAGAGAAAAAAGATGGTGCAAAAGAAGTAAGGACGAGCAGGGGGCATGAAGCTGAGTGATTAAAACGTGGAGAATAACTTAGCAAGAACAAAAAAAATAATTAGGCTTTAATAATATGTTATAGGTGAATCAAAGGGGTAGGGACGTCATGCAAACCTAAGTTCCAACATTGGCTCCAACCGAGGATAGCACTTCCCTGTGAGGTTCTAAAGAATAGTAGATCAGGTGCCTTACTTCTCAATAAATTGCTCCCGCCTTCCTTTTCTTATCTCTATTTCTTTCTTCCAACCATGTATCTCTACCATTGTTATCTCAGCCATGCATCTATGGAGTTCAAAACAGTAACTACACCCTAGTGCCTTTGTTGGGATATGGAGTCTTTATTCAATATGAAACTTAAAACTGCAGCTACACCCCAATGCATTTGTTGGAATATGGAGTCTTATTGTTGATCTACACACAAACTACTGAAAAAACCAACATACTGAAAACAATCTATGAACTAAAAAATTAATTGCTCAAACTAAGAGCTTATTCTCTTACTACCTACTCTATTCAACTGAAAACCAAGTAATCATGTGTAATCAGATTTCAAGTGAAACCAAGAAACCATTTGACTAAGAACCATAACTCTATGCGTGTCATTGTTTAGAATAATCCAAAAAGGATATATCACATGCAACAAAAAATTAGAAGGAATCTCATACTCACGGTTGTAAAAGTTGATCATGCTAAAACTTACCACATTTGAGATTTTGGAAAAATAAGAATCCATCCATCTCGATATTGGATCTTGAAACTCATGAAAAGCCTCCAACTGGTTGAGAGGACAAAGTTGTTGTTTTGTAAGATCTGCATTATAAACAAGACTTAGTTACTCATGTCCTCATTGAAACAGCTCATGAAAGCCATGTGATTCACAATGATAAAGGGAAGAAAAACATTCCTGATACTGCTCATCTTGTTGTTTGGAATGAATGGGTATGTCTTCTGCATTGCTGGTTTTTCCTTGTTCTAGCTCTAGAATGTCATCTTCAGACTTATAGATTTCTTGTTGCTCAACAATTTCAGAAGGGGTAAAACTTGCTCGTGAGCTTCAACATCACTTTCCTCATAGTTAATCAGATCTTTATGAGAACATATAACAATAAATGTATCATAACAACGACTAACTGAGACATCTAGAATAACGCAAGATGTATCCAAAGCCCTGTTATCATCAGTTTGATCATTAATGTAATTCCCAATGTCATCTTTTTGAATAAAAGAATCAAAAGAAGAATCATATGTAACTAAATCTTCCTCCACTTCCTCAACGAAAAAATCCATTTTATTTTCACTACTAAAAGAACTAATAAGTGATTGTCGAATATGAGATCCAAATTCTTCACAATAGTCTTCAAAAAGTAAATCAGCTGGAAAAAACCTTTTACAATGCTTACTGAATGCAACATGGAACTGTTCCAGAGAGAGATGCTAGAAGAGAGAAAGGATTGATACCACTCATGAGCATCTCCCTCTAATTAGTACATGAACATATTCATTAATACATCCTCATGATGTATTCCCCACTAATGCATGAGTTCATGAAACTCAAGCAAATGCTCAGCATCTCTATGTTCTCTAAGTATGGGAAAGAAATTACCCCACTCATCTATAGTAGGAACAACATTTGGAAAAGAAGGAACAACAAATAAATTAAAAGGAGAAAACCTCTGAGCCAAGATGGCTTCCATCCGAAAATATGACTTCTTAAAACTATGGATTTGCCACTGGATTCTTTAACCATGGAGTCTCCAGGTGAATGATCTGTAGTCTAAATGTGTCTGGTCTTTTTTCACCATCAAATATCATATCTGATCATTATCGTTCTCCTAGGGAAAGATATTTCAATACTTCGTTCCCCGGCAATGACACCAGAAGATGTTGGTCCTAAAGTTTGCACCTGACTACTAAAGCGAAAATCTAGGCCACCTCAATTTTAGAATGGTTGGTTTTTTGGGTTTTGTTGGTCATCTTAAGGATAGGCTTCAAATATGGTACTCTGGTTGGACAGGCCACACAGTGTAAAAGTAGGTTCTCCTTTTCTAATGGTATGGATATTAATAGACAGTTGGGGGATATGAAAAGACAAACACAGAAAACAACAACAAGCAATGCAATGAATCACTTCCTATGTGAGAATAAAGACTTAAAATAATATCTTAAGACTTAGACAAATATCTAGATGAAAATCATTCAACAGGTTTCCAAATAGTAGATCTTTTACTAAAAAATAGTTGTATAACAGGTTGCAAAATCAACAAAAGGATGAACGAAAACAATGGCTGAAAGAATAAGGAAATGTACATTGCACACATCACAAAATTTGCATTCAAGACAAGATTAAACACATAAAGATTTGAGTAAGAGAACACAACTGTCATCAACATATATTCACTAGGTAGATAACTTTACAGTCAACTGCACAGGTCCAGCCTTTATGCTGCTTCTCTTCTTCTCCAAAAATTGAACGCTTATAGCATACAGAAACTGTATATTTATTAGAAATGCAGAGGCCCTCGACCAGTATGGAACTAAGGCTTAACTCTACATCTCAGTTGTAAAACAACTTATTAAATTAAATAAAACACATTGTTGGAGTATGTTAATGAATACTCTGAACTTGACTTAACAAAAAGGAGTGGTTCTTATCACACACAAAAGACCACTTATTATGCCTTAAACTAAAAGAGTCTCGAACTAAACAATTGAAAACCGCTATTAGCGATGAAACTAGATTGATGCATGCATTGGAGTGAACTAAGATCTGACAGAGATGACCAAGAGTGACAGAACTGAGTTCTGTATTGATCAGGGCATGCATGCATGATGTTGGAGGCCACTGGAGACAACTAGAAGTGTGCTCGTGTCTTTCCCCCACTTATCTTTTTGAGGACAAAAGCAAGTCATGTTGCGCTTTTCTGGATTATGGACGTGTAGTTTCCATGTTCCCAGTTTGGCGCCCCTTTTTAAACCTTTAACCTTAATTACTTTGGGAATTCGGTGGTTCAACACTTCGGGCTTCGGGGCTCTGTTCTTGTTCTGGATTGGAATATCCCAAAGAATGAACTTGTGAAGTGACGTGGTTTCATGATGTCATATGATGTCTCGGATGTTGATGTGTCACATAAGGCGAGTGACATGTGTCACTCAAAAATGAGTGGATGATGGGACCCAAATGGCCTAAAATGAATGCCACGTGTCTCCATGGATGAGTGCCACCTGTCCTGATGGATGAGTGTTTCATGTTTTGGCACTTCCAGCTTCAGGAGTTTCGGATTTTGAAGCATGAAAATCTCCCGGAGTGCTAATCTCGCGAAGTCACTAATCCATGCTTATATTAGACTAATTAACCCAATATTAATACATTAATCATTAAAGGATATCAGGAGTTAGGAACCTCGGGATTCAGGGGACTGCGCATGTTCTTGATAGAAATCTACCAAAGTAAACTCTATCAAAGATGACGTGGAAAAAAATGACGTGTCCACATGATGTCACTTGTGTTGACGTGTTAGAAGAAGAGAGTGACACGTGTCACCTGGAAATGAGCGAATGATGCAACCAAATGGCCTAAAATGAATGCAATGTGTCATGATTGATGAGTTCCACGTGTCTTCAGAAATTTTGAAGCTTCGACAATTCAGTGTCTGGACACTTTGGAAGATTCGAACCAATGGCAAGTTCAGACGCCCAAACATCGAAGTCGCAAGGTCAAACCTGTTAAATTTCGCGTGAGTTTGAGACTCTAAATGTGTGGGATCTGTTGATCTACATCGGTTTTTGGATCACCACCATTGAATATTTTACCTCTCTGTTTGGCTTAAATTATAATCCCGAAATGGACTGCTTTGATTTGTTTGCTTATTCTGCGAAAATTTACTAAGCTTACAAAGGACTTGTTGGACCTGGATATCTCCTGCACACACAAAAAACTTGGTGGAGTTGTTGCATGATAAATTAGTGGAAAATATGATGACAAGTATTTCAAACTCAAACCAGAACATGAAATCACCCTTCAAAAAAGAGAAAAAAGATGGTGCAAAATAAGTAAGGATGAGCAGGGGCCATGAAGCTGAGTGATTAAAATGTGGAGAATAACTTAGCAAGAACAAAACAAAGAATTAGGCTTTAAGAATATGTTATAGTTGAATCGAAGTGGTAGGGACACGATGCATACCTAAGTTCAAACACCTGAAATATTCTATTCTTGTCAGGGTTACACGTGGAGGTTAATACCTCCCACAGCTACCATAATATCAACACTCCCTCCTAGCTAGGGAGGTATTGAAAGAAATGTTATTGAGAAAAAACATACCATTGAACCGGTAGCATCATCATAGACACACAAGCTATCTGATGATTAGATCACAAGCACCATCATCATTATCAGTATCATCTGATAGCATCAACTGCATCATATCTCAAATCTATACTCCATGTGAGTAATTGGGCATGATGTTGAATAAGTCACTCATTCCACAGAGTGATACAAGAACCATTCTTCTAATCCGGACATATGTCCTAGAAGAATAACTATTTCAACAGATGTTAGAAGCCACACCATGGGCTACAAGGACTATTCTTCTAATCCAGACATATGTCCTAGAAGAATAAATGTCCTGTACCATTTTCCATTTGAAGAATGTTTTTCCACCAGCACACTGACTATCCATCTAGTTGATAATAATTTCCAACACAACCGATAGTCTGCATGGAAATCAGAACAATGTCATTCAATAGAACACAACTGTGTCTATCCATAGTAGTACAAACTACTATCTAGTGGTACACAACCACACCAAGTATCACACGGCTACTTAATTAGTGACACATAGTCACAACCAGTGGAACACATCCATCATAGTATCATACATCTATTTTCCAGAGACATAGAGTCTCCATAGAAATCATATCATCTGATATCAACTTGCATAAAACAATATCATTATATAAACTGAGTCATCTAAGCCATCCTTCCCCTCACATATGTGAGATCTGGAAGAGTATCTACCCTCATAAGGTAAAACATCATCCATGGGATATCTGGACTATTCTTCTCAAGCATAGAAGAATAATTATCCCTTATTTATGAGCCTGGACCATTCACCTAACTGGACCATTCCTCTGGCACTAGTCATAGTGAAACCTGGAGAGAATGAGTCTGCCCTAGGGAATGTCTATCCCCGATTGTTGAACCTGGACCATTCACCTAACTGGGCCATTCCTATGGCACTAATCACAGTGCAACCTGAATAGAATGATTATGCCCTAGGGAATGACTATCTGAACCATTTCCTAATGGAAATGATTGTCTTGCACCAACCTCCAAAATAGACCATTCTTTGAAACTGTTGACAACTGTGAACTTCAAAAGAACGATTTCCTAGTGAGGAAGACCATTCTAATTAACCACTACTTAGATTGACTACCAAGAAGAATGATTTTCCTAGACCATTCCCCCACATTGGCCACAATGGGAATCGTTGTCTATGGTACATCAGCAATCTATCGAACCATTTTCATTGCGAAAATGACTGTCTGATCTGAACCATTTTCCGAACTGGAAAATGCTTGTTCGTCAGAAATATCAAATCACTTTCCAAACTGGAAAGGAACTGCTCATCCTAGACCATTTTTCGAACTGAAAAATGAATTTCCCTAAATCAATAACACATTAGTGCTCCCTCCCAACCTGGGAGTAATCTCTTCATTTTTCAATAAGGAAGTTGTCTCTATGAGCCCTATATTGTTTATTAAGTACGCAACTTTTTCATCTTGTATAGAGGCTTTACCAAAATATCTGCTATCTACTCATTTGTGGAGAATGTAATGCTTGATCTCAATGTACTTCGATCTATCATGGAACACTGGTTTTCTCTGAAAGCTTCATATAGCTCCGATCATTACAATATATCATGGTTGAATTCAGCACTTATGTTTCTTGGTAGCTCATGACATCATGACAAGGCTCAAACATATCCAATTATCACTTCTTCTTTCATCATGAGAGTTTTCCATGGATTAGCAATCCATCATCCCAGACTTCTGAGTAACTATTATGATACATCATCTTTGTCATAGATTTTTCACCACGCTTCTGTTGTATATGAGATACTTTGCATCAAGTTGTTTGAATCCATACAAGGTCTTCTTATATCTACATATATGGGTCCCTTTCTGGTATAATCTTCTATCTAACTTTCTTTATTGGGAAGATCAGTCTTTTACATGTAAATCCCAATCCATGGATACTACAAGAGGTATATCTGGAACAGGTTGTTGTCATAGTCTTCTCCCTCCTTTTGGAAGAACCTATGAATCTTGCAATGCTTCCATTCATAAGTCTTTTTCACACTGTTCTTTATCATAACTTCAATTTCTTCTGCTCGATTGCTTCTTAGTGAGTTCAAACAAAGTTGGTAGTCATGTGATTCTCAGTATAATAACTGGTTGTTCTGGATTTTCTTTCTTTCTTGGAATCTTCATGTGCTTCCTCATGTCTCTCTTTAGCTCTTGGGTCCATGGGTATTCTATAGATTTCATGCCCTGAAGATTCCAACTTCTTCCTTTCATCATAGGATCATGGATGTAGATGGACAACCTGGATACTTTAAGGCTTCTTTTCGAAGAAGACTTTTTCTAGAGTCAAACTGAACACGTGTTGCTTTTCATGGCTACTACTTTAAATGGGAACATGGATAGATACTTCATAATCCTCAATGGATCATATTATTTAAGATTATCTCCTTTATAATCCTTGCTTCATGCATGAATGCATGCTCTTATTTTGGAACTCTATAATCATCTCCCTTCATCTAAGATAGTCCACGCTTTTGTTTGCATTCTTATTTCCTTTTGCAAGGTGTCACAAGTCTTTTTCTAATTTCCTCTTGGTTGTTGACTTCTTTCTATTTTGACTTATTCTGGGTCTCTTTAGGTTTGATTCTGATTTTGGCTTATCTGGAAGTTGTTACTTTTATAATAGATTACACAAGAATTGTTACCAAAGATTGTCAACATGCTTCATATTTTCATGTGTATTGCTTGACTTGTAGTCATTGTGATAGAAATCCTTATCCTTTTATTCTTCCATAGGTAACATATTTTCTTATAAGAAATATATATATGATATGTACAGAAACTATGTAAACATGATATGTACAAGAGCTTTGAAGAATATTGTTACCTTGACTTAGAAGAAGAAGTTTGTTTTATCCTTCTTGGCCTTCTTTGAGGGTTCCCTTTATTCGACAACTGATGCTTCATTTGTTTCCTTCCTTTTCTTTAACTTAGGACAATGGTTCATGTAGTGACCATATTTTCGACAGTTGAAGCATTGTATCTTTGACATATCCTTTTCTTGATTTGGTTTCTTCCTCAAGCAAAACTTCTTCTTATTCCTGAAATTCTTGAACTTTGTTGTGAAGGCTTGATCTTCGTATTTATTTTGGGATTTCTCTTTTGCGTTAATACTTTATTCTTCTTATGCGCAACAAGTCCAAAGTTATTCAAATGTGGGATACTCCTTTCTTGTGTTCATGCTTGCAGCAAATGCATCCCATGTCTTGGGAAGGACATTGAGTACTATATTTACTAGTTCCTTTTCTGAAATGATTTCTTCAATAGCTTGTAGTTGATCTCTTAACTGAGATATTCTTACAAAGTATGATGTTATGCTTTCATCGTCATTCATTTTCATGTCACGGAGCTCATTCTTCAAACTCATTACTTGTCCAATGTTTTTGATTGAGAAGAGGTTAGTTAGGGCATTGTACATCTTCTTAGATGAGTTAAGATGAGATATGTAGGGTATCAAGTGGTCTTTTACAAAGTCCACTATGATACTCATGGCATTTATGTCATTGTTCTTGAACTTATCCATAATTACAATGTTCTGAGGCTCCTTCTCTTTTCCTTCTTCAAATTTTCATTCCACGATCTTTCCTTTCACGATATCCAAAACTTTGTTATTGGCAAGGATAAGGTCAATCCTCATCTTCCATGCTTTGAAGTTAGAAGCCCCTTCTAATTTGTTTTCTAACTTCATAGAGTAGGTCATGACTGCTTTGACTTGGTCAACCTTTGACTTTGACCAAAAACTCAAAATTGACGTCTTAGCTTGTTGAGAGTACCAGGAGGTGCACTAGGTTAGGGAACACTAAGCTATCCAGAAATTAGGTCAATCTATTCACTTAAGGTGTCTCAACAAAAGGGTTAGGGTTTTGTTGTTGCAGCAAAAACTTTGACTGCAACTGTAACTGAGCAAATCCTCCCAATATATATTCCAACAGTTAGACTATCTGAAGATAGTGTGGACCCATAACCTATTAGAAATAATAGATGTGCTCATTTAACCATAGACAATATAAAAATATTGTCACCCAACCATAGGCTGAAGCCACCCCCGAGCACCTTAACCTTGATAGAGAGAATAATTTTGGAAGAAAACCCTAGGTCCAAAATCCAATAAAGGTAGCGTACCACTCTACAGAGCTAGCGTACTAAGAAAAAATTACAAACCATAACCAAGAGAAATTCCAAGCCTAAAACCGAAAATACTAGTTGCAGTAGCTGCAGTTGCAGCTACTCTCCATAATTGCGCACTTATTGAATTTTTGCAGTGCGCACTAGATTTCTGTACTTGTGAGTTGTGTCTGTCAAATGAGCTCTGGTGTCTTGTATTTATACTACTCCTCAGTTTTATGGGCCGACTTCTCATTTTGGAGGCTAAAAACTCAATATTAAATATTTCCTTTAGCCAACTTGTCTTCTAAGGTTATGTCCAATGCTTTAGGGTTTCTTCTTGCTTCCCAGAATATTCTGTTCTTGTCAGGGTTACACGTGGAGGTTAATACCTCCCGCAGCTACCATAATATCGATATGGAGCATGTAGAAGAATCTAGCATTTCAGAGGTTAGCATTTTTTTTTAATTCTTACCATTTACCAAAAAAAATATAAGATCAACTTTGAATTATATGAGATTTTTTTATGCGAAACTCATCAAAAAACCTAAAGTATATGAGATTTTTTATATTTTTTTCTAAAGAAATCACAAGTTTAAAAATATTTTTAGACCTTTCTAGAAGAAATTTTAGCAAAATGTTTAGGATTTTAAGAAGAAAAAATGGAAAAAAAAACAAAAATTAGTGTATTTTTTGTAAATTGTTTACATTTTTATTG
Source organism: Picea mariana (assembly GCA_032191745.1). NCBI lineage: Eukaryota > Viridiplantae > Streptophyta > Pinopsida > Pinales > Pinaceae > Picea > Picea mariana. Next base: position 188,365 of record JASDQU010100233.1, on the reverse strand, counting down.
TCTTTTCAGTAATTTTATTATAGTTATGGCTCGTGGATGATGCCCCTCCATGTGGTACCAATTATTGGCATACGGGGGTGCTAGAGGCGATGTCGAGCAACACCCCCAACCCCCTATATGCCAATTCATGCCCCCCTCGGGACCAAGACTTGTCCTATGGGGAGATTGGGTGTTTCCTAGCATTTCCCTCACGACACTTCGGTCAACAGAGATTCGAGCATCGCCCCCCAGCCCCCCATAAGCGAATACTTAGCCTCGTTGGCCATCTTCTGATTAGAGTGTCATGGGGGCAATGCTCGCCATCACCTCTAGTGCCCTCATAGGCCAAGACTTAGTCACACGTGGAGGGGGCGATGCCAGGAATCACCCCCAGTACCCTCGCAGGCCAAGTAATTTTTATCTTTTTTAATTCAAATCTCATAGATAATTTTATTCCTTTTTATTATAGTATAAACATTTTCCCATCATTATTATAAAGACATAATTTATTTTTTTAATGTTTCATATAGAAAAAAATGGGATCAGAGAAATTATAAGTGAATGTATCTGGATCAAAACCTACAATAATGGCATCCAAAACTGCATTTGGGCCCTCTATGAATGCTAGGAAACAAATTGATAGCACATTTGTTCAAGTTCAAACACCTAAGCTCTCAAGAGCAATGAAGAATGTCAGAGAGTGGAAATGTTTCAAAGGTGAAAACAAAATGGAACATTCTTAGTTTGAAAAAAGAAAAACAAGGGAATAACGGATAGCATATATATTTGTATTGTGTCGAGTTTGAACTTGTGCAAGGAAATTATCATCTACTTGGCTTGTTACGATATATATGTTTCCTGCAAGACATATATATTGTTTATGCACTCGTGAAACAAGCCAGGACTTATATCAAGATTAGATATTGTTTCAAATTGAACAATTATAACATGGAAGAAATTTTTACCTAATTATGTGCAACCATCATTGAAGACATTGAGAGAGGCAATGTGGGTTTGTTTATTCTTATTTTTGTATCATGTATTATTATAAGTACCATGATAATTTTTAAATCTTATTTAACACGAAAATGTTATATTTTATTTTTACAAGATTTTGCTATGTGACTTTCACATATGTTAGTGGGATTTACTCTATAGAGAAAAATATCATGGAAGTCATCAATGCCTTGCATATCGATAAGGCACAAGGAATAAGGATAAAGAAACAAATAGTAACAGAGGTTGAAGTTGCAAGAGTAGACACTCAAGAACATGAAAGAAGAAAGAAAATTCCTCATTCTAGAAATCCTGGAAGGGTTACATTTGAAGATGTGGAAACTCCAAATGAATATTTTGTTGAGATTAGTGCCAATGAGGTAATCACTCCTTCTCACAAGAAGAATAAACAAGAGAAGCACAAAAGAGTGATGCCCAGGGATGATTCCATTCATATAGATTATGAAGAGATAGTTGATTTATATGAAACTCATTTAAATCATAAGAGGAGGAAATCAAATGGTGTTGATGATGAAGAAGTCATGGTTAGCTCTAAATATCATAATGAAAGTCCTAAAGGTAGTAAAGAAATAGTAACACCGGGTGTTGATCTAGAGGAGGACCAACTTGGTTTATGATGGCCATACATTTCAGTTGAATATGAAACAATTTTATAAATCCACAAAAGGGCAAGAAAAATATCAAATTAGAAAATTGCATCACTTACATATTCACAACTTGAAAGCATTGATTAGGCACAATCCATATTCACATGTGGTTGACTACCTAGTTCTTGTTGACCCAATGAAAGTTCCTAATAGGGATGAATTTGATAGATTAAAATGTTTTGACTATAAATATTACATGAATGGAGGAAATCATTCTGCAAAGGATAGAAGAGAATTGATGCAAGAGTATCCCAACAACCCTCTTTCTAAGACAATCAAATGTATCATCTATGTTGGTTTAACAAATGCAGAAGCAAAGTTATTGGCATGGGATCATAACACAGATAATGAGTACATTATGTCCATGACTTTCATTCAAAAGGTTAGATTTATCCATAATGATTTTTCTGAAATATGTGGTGGGGATAGATCAAACGTTGATGCGAAGTTTCAGAAGCAATGTCGTATGTAAATAGGCTTCCCAATTGATGAGGAAAATGCAAAGGAAGTGATGCATTCAAAGCCGAGGATAGTTATTTTCAATTGGGATTTAGAATTGGACATATATGGGATTTGGCATATGAGATATTTAGCATATGGGAAAATATTAGTAGAAAAAAATCAGAGGGTTAAGAAGGATAAACCCTTAATATGTAGCACAAGTAAGACAGGTCCTGAAAGAAAGAATCTTCCAGAAGATATAACTATAACACCTTGGAGAACGATACAAGGAATGATGGATGAGGCACTTATCATAGATATATTATCACTTGTAAGTTCGGGTGAATTATCAATGGAAGAAATGTGTGATGAATTTAAAAAGTAAGCTTGTTGAGTTATTTATTATTTATGTTAGGATTAGAAAATTAATTTTTTCAGTTTAACATATCAATATTCTAAGTATTTTATTATATATATCATTATAACATCATTTTTTTAATTTAGTCACAAGGTGTATATGAGAATACAAGAAGAAATAGTTAAGATGTTGAATAAAGAGTGTTGGAATGATGTTAGACTCAACTATCTAGATTCAAGCTCTACAATAGCATTGAAACAATTTTTTGTTGCATTCAAAAAGGTATGTTGATTTATGACTTTCATATTATTCATTTGTAGGTTAATTTATTTCTATTTTATCAGTTATAGATATATAATTATATGTTCGTTTGTTTCATTTAAGATGTCAAAGAAGAATGCAGATGGAGTACCTGAAACCTTCAAAAGTTTTATTCAAAAAGCCAAGTTTGAAAGAGAAAGAAGGAGACGTGCTCGAAATGTTGAACTTAATGACACCCTTGATCACTACATTTGAAATGGGCTCGACATTGTTTAGTATAAAGTGATATTAGGTGATTGTGAAAAAATTGCAAATATTCTTCCTAAAAAGGAATATTCCCTAGTTATCGCATATATCCCCCATGGTTATAATATCCAAAACATTGGATATGATAGTGAGCCTTATACTTACCAAGCTTTCAATAAAGTGGTTATGGGATTTATGGAAGTCACAACATCACCATTATGGATATTTCTAGTTTTTCATTCAGACACGCAACAAGGATTAGTACAATCAAGCTTCAAGGGAAAAGAAATGACAATGATGCAGCTTTATTGGTAAGATATTGAAAGTGTATGTTTAGCGTTTAAGATTAGAAATCAATTTTATTAATTCACAAGTTAATTGAATTTTCGCGTATTTATGTTACAAGAACAAGCCTAATAATCAGAGCTCCACTAGAGAGCCATTTACACATGATATTGAAAGCATACATCTTGCAAGTTGGACAAAATATGGTTCTTATGATTCTATTATTTTCAATGTAAAGGATGGAGGGAAGCCTAGTAGTTTATTGGTTTACAATGTTGTGGTTAGCTAACATACAAGGAAAATAATTTGAAAGGATAGATTGTTAACATTTATCAAAATCCACACACACTAATTAAGTGTGTTATAGATACATTTTCAAATGAAGGAGACTAGATTTTGGATTTTTTCTCAGGTTCAGGTAAGATTTATGATATAAAATTTATGAAATAATACTTCAATCTTTATTATTTAAAATATATATATATATATATATATATATATATATATATATATATATATATATATATATATATATATATATATATATATATATATATATATATATTATTTAACTTAATTATTTATTTTGTATTTGGTGATTAGGTACAACACTAGTGTGTTTCTTGCAAAAAGGAATAAATTGCATAGTCATTGAAAGTGACACACTACAGCGTGGTTTTATTAAGCAAAGAATTAATGATATTCCATCTCTTTCAAATGAAATGCAAAAAGTTGGCTTGAGGAAAGAAGATTTCAATGAATCAAAGGTGGAAAAAATGTCAAAGGAACCTCAAGTACCATTAGGAGGATTGATTGGAAATGATTACTTTGGAGAACTTGCAGATATCAAAGACCCAATGGAAGAGCAAAATGACACAATGGAAGCACAAAATAATGTCCAAGAAAATGATCATGTGTCTCTTGAGAATGATAAATTTGGGATATATGATATTCTTGATTAGTTTTAAGATGCCCTTGAAAACGATGCTCAATTTTGCAAATTTTTTATGAGCTATAATTTTAATGTTTTGACATTCATATTTTAAAATAAGAATGAATGTGTATCTATTGTTGTTTTATGATGAATCTTTTTTATTATTTTCCTTTTCCTTTTATTTGTATATGAATCAATATACTAGGGAAAATGGCATTAAATATTGTCATTCTTTTACTTCAAATTATAAAAATATAGAAAAACACAAATTAATTTAAAAAAA
>JASDQU010100233.1:166439-183768 GCA_032191745.1 Picea mariana | reverse complement strand
AAAAAAAAAAAAAAAAAAAAAATTGTTCAATTATGTCCACAAAAATGTTTTATTTTACATATTATTTTAAGCAGATATCTTCGAAATGTATAGGTTTTTTATTATATATGGCTTTAAAATGTATATTATTTTGCTAAATATTTAAAAATAATGTTATTTAGCTACAATTATTTCCTATGCATTGAAGTAAAGGTAAAGAATGTGTTAAAAATAATATTTTACATTGTATTTAAAAAGTATGGCACCATAAATTAATTAAGAAGACATAATTATAAGGAAAATCTTAATTTCAAAAAAGTAAATGGTATACAACATTTTTAACATTGAAAAAAACATGGAAAATTTATTAAAAACACTATTGGAAAAAAATGATTTAGAAAAATTAGAAAATAATTGAAAAATTAGGCATTTAAAAAAAATGTGGATACACCATGGATAAGAAGATTTAAAATATTAAAAAAAAAAACCTAAAAAGAGGGTGCTACCGGTGGCACAACTTTTCAAAATGAGGTAAAAAATGTGACCCCTAAAAAAACAAGAACTATGTAGAATTCTCGTTAAGTTGGTAACTTTGGTTTTCATCAATTTAGATTTAAAGATTTTGAGCTACCCCATGTAATATCAAGGAGAATTTGCATTCCAAGACATCTAAGAGATATTATTTTAGCTCATATTCCAAAAAAACTTTCAATAAAGGTTTGGAGCCCTAAAGACTTTTCCTTTGATGCTATTGCTTCCAGCTTTTATTTAAGGGTTGTTCTTGCTAGTCTTTTTGGGAGTCTTTCTTCCTTTTGGTCCTCGTCGTCTGCTCCTTGTTGTTGAAGAGCCTTTTTCTGGGTGATAACTCCACTCGGTTGAGTGGGAGGTTTCTCCACTACTGGATCTTGGTCTTACTGTTGATCTTCCTCTATCTCTAAAACATCCAACACTTTAGGGGATTCCAAAATATGCTTAGATATGAGTTGAAAAAAATAAACAAGGATAAGAAGGGGAGTAACCATCGGTTGAGAAGAAGGGCGTTTTACTGAGGGATGAGAGGAGATATAAATAGAGGCCTCTAGATTTTGATCAATCTAGGAAATAATTGCAAATTTATTCTCAAAAGGTTCAGGCTTGTCTTTGGTTCTAGAGGAAGAGGATACACCGGTAGAGGGAGGGGAAATTAACTTTCCACTTGAGTTTTTCTTGGCTTGCTATCATAGTTATTTTTTCTCCAGAAGAGTCTGGGTCGAAGCTATAATCTTGCAATTCTTGTTGAAGTGTGTACTCATGGTAGGGTTTTCAATTAAATGACAATTACTCATAGTCAAGTGTTTGTCGATAGCTCTAGTTGTCCAAAGATAGAGTAATCTCCTCTAACCAACCCTTTTCCAAATCAACCTCCACAAATATTCTCACACATGCAAACATCTCGGCTTTATGCATGGACTTATCAATGAATTTTCCTAATGAGTTTCCAATGGTTACCAAGGCATCTTCACTCCAATAGTGAAGAGGGAGATGGGGTAAATGAACCCAAACAAGGACCACAATGGACACATCGATTTTTGGATTAAAAATAATTAGGTTTCCATCTATTGAGGTACATTCCTTTGGGTCCCATGAAGTATGGTCCATTTGAAAAGATGAGATTTCTGTATTCCTTCTTTTCAAACAAAAATGCATAGAACCCTCAACCATAGAAATAAAAGGTGAGGGTTATTTGGATCTTTGTCATTCAATTCTTTTTCATCCACATATCAATGGATCTAGGGGACTACCATAACCCATTGAATTTCCCTAAGAGGACATTCTCAATAAGGGCCATATCTTTGAGGCATGAGGTTGATGGGTGGATCTTCACCTTTGGAACAAGATCAAATTTTTTCACAGATTTTGATGGCACCAACTTTGAAGATTGGTTGCTTAGGGAGACTACGAGTGTCTAGAATGTAGCGGCATCAACAAATGGATGAGAGGGGGGATTCCCACTCTTGGATCCATGTCTAATAGGGACAAATATATACGGAGACAATGGTCTATTCAAATTACTAAGAAAACTGAGAGGGGGGGTGAATCAATTGTCACTGTGATTAAACAATTTTAAGTCTATTGAACCGTTTTTAATCTTTCTCCAAGTGACCATCAATATTATACAACATATGGACAACATAAATAATGAGCATTAGTCACACATAATATATACACAGAGACAAATTTTCACGAGGAAACCCATAAAGGGAGAAAACCTCTTCTTCTTCGAAATGATAGACAGTCTTTTAAGTTATGTACATCATCTATGTTTGAGCACCAACTCAAAGTGATGCTACTAACTTTGTTTCACAAGCTCCAACTTGTAGAGAGCACCAACTCTCTAGTTTCTCTAGCACCCACTATAAGGAAGCACCAACTCCCTGAGTGTTCCAGCACCGACTAGATGGAAGCACCTACTTCCACTTATACAAGCACCAACTTGCATACAAAAAACTCTATGTTTTCCCAAGCACCACCCTGTTTTCTAGCCACAACTAGATGGAAGCTACAACTCCCAATATTCAAGCATCATCTTGAATATTAGAGGACCACAGTCCTCCCTAGCACCATCCTACCTCCCTTTTTATAAGTAAAATGATTGAATTGCCAACAATGCAGGTGTTTCAATTCTTACCACTTCTCTTTTGTCCTGAAATTCTTCTATGCTTCTATTTGTTCTGCAATTCTGCTCTACTTCAGGATGTTTTGCAATTCTTCTCTTGCTTCTGTCTATTCAGCATCTGTTACTCATCTTTGAGTTTTATCTCACACTGCGCATACTGTCAGTCTCACACTGCGCATACTATAATTTTCCCTTTCTTACAGTTCAACTCATTTTTCATTCAAAACAACCACATCCGCACAGTCACTGTGTCTTTCTTTTATCCACTCCCACAACTTTAGTTACACCTTGAATTCCTAGGACAACAATGCTTCAACCACTGAATCACCAACCGTCCAAGAACCATGATTCAATTCTGCTAACTGAATCGTAACTGAACATATAATCATAAATATCAACAGTATCCCTTCGATCATATTTCCATTTAACAAGCATCGTTGGATTAAATCTACAAGGTCTTGGGTTTATCCCATATGCCCACTGGCTGTGACCATGGGCCTAATCAAAATGTGTTTTGCATTTCAGCAATCCTGTGTCGAAGGGTCTCGACACTCCAAGTTGTGATCCCCGAAATGGAGCTTAGCAATTAGATCCTTCCCTTAAGCATTTGATGATGTGACCTTGTCTATGACCACGGGCCAGACCTTATCGCGATTTATCATATCATGAGTTGCAAGGTTAGAGCATTTCCTTCCTTTGACTTTCTAGTCATCGAAATGTCAATCCCTCGTCACATGTCCCTCTTGAATCAATGGTCAAGATCTTATCATGATTTCGCAACTTCACGGGCCTTCGTCATGCCTGATAAACGATCCACGATCTCCCTTTGATCAATGACTCAGATTAAGTTGTGGTTTTGCATTTCACGATTTCATAGGATAGAGCACCTCCTTTCTTTGAATTTTCAGTCAGTGAAATGCCAATCGCTCGCCATGTGTCCTCTGCATCCAACATTCCACAACATACCTCAATCCAAAGGTCTAGATCAATTCTCAGGATTTTTCATATCGCAAGTTCTCACACCATGTTCCGTTGACTCCTCCAATGCGTAGGTCATCGAAATTCTAGTTGCTTGCCACGTGTCCTTCTTGAAGATGGACGGTCCTCCTTCTTTCGGGATTTTGTAGGCCCGCTTCATCTTGCATGTAAAGACCGTGCTCCTTCTTATGGATCCAATGACGATCGGTCTTCGGGCTCAGATCTAATGCCTAAGATCTATTATCTTCTACTGCGCACTCCTCCTATCTGAATTCATATCTGACAGTCATTGGGAATTCTGAATGGGATCCAACGATCACTATTGCTCTTCACTGTTGATCTTTCCATTGCTATGCCATTATCGTTGCGCTACTGATCGTGTTGATCTTTGCCATCAATGACAAACACGCATACTCTACCTCTGTCTAAAAACATGCCAACAATATCCCCCTTTGGCATTGATGGAAACCCCTTGAAAAACAAGCAACTTTACCATTGTAGAATCCTTGAAATTACCACACTTTCTCCCCCTTTGACATCAATGTCAAAGAAGAAACATGCTCCCCCTGAGCTGTTGCGGTACATACTCCCCCTGTCAACTATGAGCAGCTTAGAAATACAATATATATTCAATAAGTACTCCCCCTGACCAGGTGAACATATTAGATGAAGGAAGTTATAACCCCCAACTTTTGACGAAGATATCCAAAAGGGGTCGTTGTTAATGGTTTAGTAAAGATATCATCTATCTATACTGTGGAAGGAATATAATTCAGTTGAACAACTCTTTTTGTAACTTGTGAGAAAATGGTATTTTGTTGGGATAAGCTTAGTCTTGGAGTGAAGAACAGGGTTCTTGGAGACACTAATGGCACTAGTGTTATCATAGTGAATTGTAATCAGATCAGTATAGTTTACCTTCAAATCTACAAGAGTTTGAATCATCCACAAAATCTGAGTGCAGCAAGTAGTAGTAGCAATGTACTCTGATTTTGTATTTGATAAGGAAATAGATCCCTGCTTCTTACTAATCCATGCTACCAACGAGTCACCCAGGAAGAAGGCACCTCCACTGGTGCTCTTTCTCTCATCCACACAATTTGCCCAATCTGCATCTGAATAAGCATTTAACTGAAAATTCTGATTTATGGGATACCACAGACCATAAGTCATTGTTCCCTTCAAGTATTTGAATATCCTTGTGACAGCGACCAAGTGACTTTGTTTAGGAGAAGATTGATAACAACCTACCATTCCAACAACTTGCATTATATCAGGACGGGATGTTGTGATGTACATAAGACTGCCTATCATAGAGCGATATGTCCTTTGATCAACATCAGGTGAAATATCATCTTTACTAAGCTTGCAAACAACCACCATAGGTGTACTTACAGGAGAGGAATCCTCCATCTGAAATTTCTTCAACATCTCTTTCAAATATTTTTCTTGGGAGATAAATATTCTTGCAGAACTTTGATTTAATTGTAAACCCATAAAGTATGACAGTTCTCCTATCATGGACATCACAAACTTTGTTTGCATATAGTTAGCAAACCACTGGACAGAGGATTTATTAGTACAGCCAAAAATAATATCATCTACATAAACCAAAACAACTAGTAAATTATCACCTTCAAACTTAATGTAGAGATTGTTGTCAACAGTACCTTTCTTGAACCCTTTATCTTGTAAAAATTTGTCCAGTCTATAATACTAAGCTCATGATGCTTGTTTCAATCCATATAAGGCCTTCTTCAGCTTTCAAACATAATCAGGATTATCTATCAATGATAATCCTTCAGGTTTCTCCATATATACTTCTTCCTCTAGTTCTCCATTAAGGAATGTTGACTTAACATCCATATGATACACTTTAAAGTTCTTATGGCATGAATATGCAAGGAACATTCTGATGGCTTCCAATCTTGCCACTGGTGCAAAGGTTTCATCAAAATCCTGACCTTCAACTTGTGCATACCCTTTACAGACCAATCTAGATTTATTTCTAACAACTTGTCCTTTTTCATTCATTTAATTCTTGAACACCCATTTGGAACCTATTACATTCTTATCTTCGGGTCTAGGAACAAGCTCCCAAGTATTGTTCTTCTCAATCTGATCAAGCTCTTCATTCATAGCTCTAATACAATTATTATGCTTGTTGGCTTCATAAAAAAAATTAGGTTCAATCATAGATAGAAAAGAAACATGAGATTGTTCTGAGTCTTTAATCAATTTCCTTCTTGTCTGAACTCCTTTATTTATATCTCCAATTATCTTATTTTTAAGATGATTCTTTCTAACAGTTCTGAGAGGTGAGTTTGTTTCTTTCTGCTGATTTGTGTCAGCCTGAGTATTTGTATATTCATCTAATTCAGATTCTTCTCTTTCTGATCCTTGGACCTGTTCATCTTCATTTTCAACTATATCTTTTGTGCTTGGTTTAGCACTGCTTATATTTATGACTGAGACTTCTTCATCAACTTTTACGTTGATACAATCAACCAATTTATGCAGCCTCTTATTGTAGCATTTGTACCCTTTACTGTTTGTAGCATAACCTAAGAAGATACCTTCATCAGCCCTGTCATCATATTTGCCAATATTTTCATCATTATTCTTAATATAACATTTACTCCCAAAGACTTTAAAATACTTGATTGAAACAAGTCTTCCAAACCATAGTTCATAAGGAGTCTTGTCACTGTGTGGTCTGAGATGTGCTTTGTTAAGGATATGAAAAGATGTATGAATTGCTTCCACCCAATATGTATGAGGTATGTTCCTTTCATTCATCATTGACCTTGTCATTTGTTGTATTGATCTATTTTGCCTGTCAACAACTCCATTTTGCTATGGATTCCTTGGAATTGTGTACTCTCTTTTGATTCCATGTTTATCACATAACTCTTTGAAGTTCCATGAGATAAACTCTCCTTTTTTATCATACTTTACTGCCTTCAATCTTTTTCCTATTTGATTCTCAGTTAGAGCCTTAAACACTTTGAATTTTTCAAATGCTTCAGATTTTTCCTTCAAAAAGGCAACCCATGTTAGTCTAGAATAATCATCAATAATCAACATAAAATAATTTTCTTTTCATGTACCTTCTTTCCTTGATGGTCCACATAAATCCATATGTACTAACTGGAGAGGTTTTTCTATTGAAGGAAAGTTTTTATATTTGAACTAAGTGCAAGTAAGTTTTCCTATCTGGCAAGGTTTACAAATAGAGTCATATGGATTTGATATCTTCGGAATATCTTTTACTGCCCCATTGTTTCTGAGCTTGATTATATGATCAAAATTTAGGTGTCCAAGTCTCCTATGCCACAGCCAACTTTCATCATATTTGCTTAAGTGGCATTCTTTTTTTTCTTCTTTTAACACATAGACATTGTTTTCTATTCTTATCCCTTTTGCAACCAGTTGTCCTGAATTCAAAGACTTTATTTTACAATCTTTAGAAGTAAAAACAACTTCACATCCTTTGTCACAAACTTGAATGACACTTAGTAGATTATGTTTCAAACCATCTACAAACAACACATCTTGATCTTTTCCTTTGCCATTACTCGGGCTTACCATTCCTTTACCTTTTATTTTTCCTGGTGCATCGTTTCCAAAAGTTACATTCCCTGATTTGTTTTCACTTAAAGATAGAAACTTACTTTTGTCTCCAGTCATATGTTTGGAACACCCACTGTCAATATACCAGGGATTCTTTTGTTTTTGGGTTGATAACACTAGTCCACGCTTGTCATCTTCTTTCTTCTTCCAAACCTTGACATTTTCAGCAATGGGGATCAAATCTGGCTTGTAATTCCTTAAGCGACAATCTATAGCTTTATGTCCAGAATTATGGCAGAGGTAACATTTTGGTTCATTGAATAGCATATCATAGCGATTGTTATTCTCATAACTATTGTTATGCTTAACCTGCGTCCTTTTCCCAGCCATCACATGATTCATAGTCTGAGGTTGTTTGTTGTTTGGTTGTCTCAATGTTTGTTGTGGAAGATGGTTATTTGTTGAGCATCTTGATTGTTCATATCTAAATCTTAAAGAATAGTTTATAGCTTTGTGACCAAAATTAGAGCAGAAAAAACAATAACCATAGAAAAAACCTTTGTACCTTGAAAAAGTTTGTATTCTTTGAGGAGGTCCATTTCTTTCATGTCGATAATCTCTCTGATCTACAGATTCGGTTCTAGTACTTTTTCTTTCATTCCTTCTTGGTAGTTGATTCTCTTTCTTTGTTTCTACAGAGTGGTTGTTGTCAATGTTTGAGGATTTGACAAACTTGATAGGTTCTATATTACTTGGATGATCACTACTTGATCCTTCTTCATACCCCAAGCCAGCTTTCAACTTTGGGTTTCTTTTCTGATTTAGACTGGAGATTAATCCTTCTGAAGCTTTAATACTTGACAGATTTTGGTGATACAATACCTTAAACTTCTCCATCTCTTTTCTAGTTTTTACTATCTCTTCTTCAAAGGCTTCACACCTTGCTTTCTTCTCTGATAACTATTGTTTTAGTGTGTTCTCTATTTTCTTTGTCTCTTCTAACTCTACTTTTAATAGGGCAAAGTCTTCATCAGATTTTTTACCATTCATTTTAAAATGTATCAACAACTGCTTTTGTTTTCTCTTCTTACATCTGAGTCTGTCAATTTCTTCCAAATCACTAATTAATTCACCTTCCATATCCACCACTGCTTCTTCATCATCCATGTCACCTTCTCTGAGTTTATCATCAAGATCTCCCATAGCCATAATCATAAAGTCATTCACTTTGTCTTTACAGGATGAATCACTATCTAAGTCTTCTGAGGAGTCATCATTGTTTGCACACAAACTTTTCTTTTTACTATATTTCTTAAATTTGTATTTCTTTTCATCATCAGAGTTCTGGTCTTTTTGGTCCTTTTTCTTGTGGGGACACTTAGATGCAAAATGGCCTATTTTACCACAGTTAAATCATTTGAAGGGCAACTTGCCTTGATATTTTCCTGATCCTCTCTTTAACCATCTCACAAATTTTGTTTCAATATCATCTAGCTCTAAATCAGTATTCTTGTTTGCTTTAAAAGAAGCCTCTCTAGTAATGGATTTATCTTTGTTAATTCTCATTTCATATGCAGTTAAGGTTCCTAGGAGTTGATCAACGGACAGAGTTTTAAGATCATTTAGTTCTTCTATTGCATAATCTTTTGGATTAAATTTATCAAGCAGAGATCTTAAAATCTTTTGAACTAAGAATGATTCTTCAAACTTCTCACCAAGACCCTTCATGGCATTCACAAGTTCTTCAACTCTTGAAAAATACTTGTTAATTGTTTCATCTTCATTCATCTTTACTTGTTCAAATTTCAATCTATATGTTTGAAGTTTGGCATCTTTTACTTTCTCATTTCCTTCATAACTGCTAATAAGTTTATCCCACATTTCTTTGGCAATTTGAAGATGCATCACCTTTACAAACTCATCTTTTGCAAATCCATTCAAGATAACATTCATTCCCTTAGCATTAAAGATAAAATCTAACTTATCATCCTTGGAAGCTAGCACAACAGACTTTATGTATCCAGTCTCTACTACATCCCAAACATCAGCACCTAAGTCCATTAGGTATGTTCTCATTCTAACATTCCAGAAGGAAACATTTGTTCCATCGAAAAAAGGAGGCTTAGTGGTTGAAGTCCCTTCATGGCTTGTCATGTTTAAGCTTACAGATCTACCTTTAGATAAAAGGAACCCTCTCTAATACCAATTGTTGAAATTACTAAGACAACTGAGAGGGGGGGTGAATCAGTTGTCACTGTGCTTAAACAGTTTTAAGTCTATTGAACCATTTTTAATCTTTCTCCAAGTGACCATCAATATTATACAACATATAGACAACATAAATAATGAGCATCATTCACACATAATATATACACAGGGAAAAAATTTCACAAGGAAACCCATAAAAGGAGAAAACCTCTTCCTCTTCGAAATGATAGGCGGTCTTTTAAGTTCTGTACATCCTCTATGTTTGAGCACCAACTCAAAGTGAGGCTACTACCTCTGTTTCACAAACTCCAACTTGTTGAGAGCACCAACTCTCTGGTTTCTCTAGCACCCACTAGAAGGAAGCACCAACTCCCTGAGTGTTCCAGCACCGACTAGATGGAAGCACCTACTTCCACTTATACAAGCACCAACTTGCATACAGAAAACTTTGTGTTTTCCCAAACACCACCCTACCACCCTATTTTCTAGCCACAACTAGATGGAAGCTACAACTCCCAATATTCAAGCATCATCTTGAATATCAGAGGACCACAGTCCTCCCTAGCACCATCCTACCTCCCTGTTTATAAGTAAAATGATTGAATGACCAACAATGCAGGTGTTTCAATTCTTACCACTTCTCTTATGTTCTGCAATTCTTCTATGCTTCTATTTGTTCTGCAATTCTGCTCTGCTTCAGGCTATTCTGCAATTCTTCTCTTGCTTTTGTCTATTCATCATATGTTACTCATCTCCGAGTTTTATCTCACACTGTGCATACTGTCGATCTCACACTGCACATACTGTAATTTTCCCTTTCTTACAGTTCAACTCATTTTTCATTCAAAACAACCACACTCGCACAATCACTGCATCTTTCTTTTATCCACTCCCACAACTTCAGTTACACCTCGAATTCCTAGGACAACAATGCTTCAGCCACTGAATCACCAACCATCCAAGAACCATGATTCAGTTATGCTAACTGAATCGTAACTGAACAGTTAATCGTAAAGGTCAACAACAGCCCTTCGATCAGATTTCCATTTAACAAGCATTGTTGGATTAAATCCACAAGGTCTTGCGTTTATCCCATATGCCCACTGGATGTGACCATGGGCCTAATCAAAATGCGTTTCACATTTCTCATTTTGGCAATCCTGTGTCGAAGGGTCTCGCCACTCATAGGAGCTTAGAAATTAGCTCCTTCCCTTAAGCCTTCGA
Organism: Picea mariana; assembly: GCA_032191745.1. Classification (NCBI taxonomy): domain Eukaryota; kingdom Viridiplantae; phylum Streptophyta; class Pinopsida; order Pinales; family Pinaceae; genus Picea; species Picea mariana. Next base: position 173,150 of record JASDQU010100233.1, on the reverse strand, counting down.
CGATGTGACCTTGTCTATGACCATGGGCCAGACCTTATCGCGAGTTGCAAGGTTAGATCATTTCCTTCCTTTGACTTTCCATTTAGCAAAATGTTAATCCCTTGCCACATGTCCCTCTTGGATCAACGATCAAGATCTTATCATGATTTCACAACTTCACGGGCCTTCATCATGCCTGATCAATGGTCCATGATCTCCCTTTGATCAACGACTCAGATTAAGTCGTGGTTTCGCATTTCGCGATTTCATAGGATAAAGCACCTCCTTTCTTTGACTTTCCAGTCAGCGAAATGATAATTGCTTGCCATGTGTCCTCTGCATTCAACGTTCCACAACATACCTCGATCCAAAGGTCTAGATAAATTCTCGAGATTTTGCATATCGCAAAGCTTCACACCATGTTCTGTTGACTCCTCCAATGTGCAGGTCAGCGAAATTCTAGTCGCTTGCCACGTGTCCTTCTTAAAGATGGATGGTCCTCCTGCTTTCAAGATTTTGTAGGCCCGCTTCATCTTGCACATAAAGATCGTGCTCCTTCTTATGGATCCAACGAAGTTTAGTCTTCGGGCTCAGATCTGACGCCTGAGATCTATTCTCTTCTACAGCGTGCTCCTCCTATCTGAATTCAGATCTGACGGTCATCAGGAATTCTGAATGGGATCCAACGATCACTGTTGCTATTCACTGTTGATATTGCTATTTCCATGCCATTATCGCTGCGCTACTGATCGTGTTGATCTTTGCCATCAATGACAAACACGCATACTTTGCCTATGTCTGAAAACATGCCAACATGGTCAACAACTAGGGAAGGAGGCTAGGGTTGAAAAGTAGAACCATTGTAAGCTTAATTTGAAAATTATATTAATCATAAATGAAGTAAAAATTATTAGTTACGTATAATATGAGTTACTCAAATATAAGTAAAAGTTATATTTAAATATTTGAAATTATTACTAAAAATAAAAATGTAAAAATTAATTAAAAAAACTATTAGCATTTCAGTTTTAATTTTTATTTATGAAAAAAATAATTATTTAATTTCAAAAATAGATCAAAATCAAATTTATAATTTTCTAAAAAACAATTACAATAAATATCAAGATAGTAATAATATTACTAACTATGAGACTTCAGCAATAGCAACTTGTTCAACTTGTTAATTTTTAGGGTTTGGGCCGAACGATGACTCCCTTGCAGTGAATCTCTGTGAAGAAGCATCCCAAAAACGACAGTAGCAGTGTTAACCCTTCCCCATCGAAGAAGAACCGCCATGTCGAGCAAAGTGATACAGACATCATGTTGGATGTAATGGTTGAAGAAGGATGTGTTAAAGCTTTCAAGAAGGGCTCGTCTTCACACCTGTTGAATTCCACAATATTCAATGGCGATTAAAGCTCTGTTTTCAGTCGAAACCGACATTAATCAACAATTTTTTGGCTCGCTTAAGCTCCTACATTCAAGATCTGGCCAACCTCAAAATATGTATGGAGATCGTGATGGAAACCCTAATACAATACTCTCTTTCTGTCATCGACGCCTGCAAAGATTCTCAATGGGAACCTTCCCACTTTGTCTCAGCTCGGGGCAGACCTTTGGCCTCAATATGCCTTGGTTATTCATCCAGGAAGGAGTTTTTTCCAGCGCCCAGTCCTCACCAAGCTCCCTCCATCCATTGGAATTTCAATATTTGGGAACGAAGTGTTGATGATTGCAACTATGTGAGACATTCTCCATCTTACAAACCTATGAGATGTTGATCATTGCAGCTATGTGAGACTTTCTCTAGCTTACAAACCAGGGAGAAAGCCCCTGAGAAGGGTGTGTGGTTCCTATTTGAGATAGATCTGGAACATAGAGATGACCTCCTCCATATAGAGAGTTGAGAAGAACTTTAGATTAACACAGTGAGAAAAGTGATCTGCAGAGTTGGACATGTCTGTGGCTAAGCACAACGTGAACGTGTGAAATCCCAAAGTGTTGGGTGCATCATCATGAGAACATAAACGAAGATGATTTATTAGCCTCCTCTAAGCAGAAGAGTTGATGAGAAACTCTAGATGACTCTCTTGTGTAATGCAGTGGGAAAGAAGATCTGTTGAGTGGACGTGCTTGTGGACAAGAACATGTGAACGTGATCCTAGTGGTTAAGCACTAGTGAAGAAGTGGTTCTTGTGTGTAATGCAGTGAGCCAGAGATATGGACATCCCTATGGATGTGCCCATAGTGGATGAGCACTAGTGGGTGTATCAGATCCCTTTCTATATTGTTCAAGAGTCAGACCTACCTGTAACCCTAATTGTAATGTAAAGGGTACAGGTCGGCCCCACCTTAATGTGACTAGTAATTAATGTAAAAGATAAGTAATCTAGTTAATATTAATTATATTATAATCTAGTGAGGTCAGACCTATTGTGCCAATAGACACTTTTGTTGACAGATTCAAGTTAGTATAACTAAAGGTAAATTCTCTATTGAAGAATCATGTCTTTCATGTGAGTTTGCAAATTTCAGCAAGTACAACTTCTTGGGAAAAGTGTGCACCTCTCTTGGGCGCTAGTATTTTAGGGTTTGAGAACCATCTTGTGTGCTAGGTTTTCTTGGTGGTGAAGGTATTTCTCTTGAATAATATAGCAAAGGATTTGGTTGGGTTTTCTTCCCTTGTTGAGAAGGGTTTCCCAGGATACTTCTTGTGTTCTTGTGCATGGTGCTTCTTCTTGTGATCTTGGTTGCTGCAACATTAATGGTTATGGTTAAATACTAAAAATGGAATGAACTCCATGCTTAACCTTTCTTATTGAAAAATCAACATGGTATCAGAGCATAGGTCTTGAAGAACCCATTGCATAAGAAAATTTCAGTCATCCTCTCTCTCCTCTGCAAAACCGTACAACCCTCCTAGGGTTTCCAAAAATTTCATACGACCTACCTATTTGAGGATTTTCAGAACTTGTCACTTGGATGTTGGGGATAAAAATTACATAGGAGTGTACAGACTCCTTCAACGCACCTCCGACAAGCTTCATATTTCATTTCCAAGCATTTTGACTTTTTGGCCCTAGGGTTTCTAGGGTTTCGCCAATTTCTGTAGAAATTTCAGTATTAGGGTATATGCAACTCATTGAAGGAGATCTCCAGCTCACCAATGTTCTCCCATATTTCAAAGGCTTATTGTTGGCATTCATAAGTCTAACAAAACCTAAAAGTGCTAGCCTAGCCTAGCCGTTAGGTTTTCTAGCCCAGTTGACAAAGGGTTGTGAAGAATTTAAAATTATGATGAACAAAACTATGATGGAAGTTAAGCTTGATGGATCAAGAAACTTCAAGTTTCTGGAAGACAAGAATTCAAAGGAAGACTTATTGTGGGTGATACAAAAAGGTGACACTATGACTACCTCCTTCATGAATATGTTAGAGGATAGAGATCAACCATGTGCCATTGGAAAAATCATATCAGCACCCTCAGGTATGCACTTGTATAAATATTATTTGTATCATTGTCATAAGGGTAATTGCAGGATGAAGGAACCTTTTGCTGAAGTCATGGATCCAGAAGGATCTCAGTGCATTCAGAGGAACAACACACTAGAAGTGAAGACTCTGGGTTTGATTGGTGTAATTGTCATTCCTCTAAACTATAATTCTAAAGTTTGCTACATTACAAGTGTTGTAGTTGTGACAACAATCCTTAAATTGTTTTGATTCTAGAGATTCACTCATTATTCTCCTTTAGGAGATATTCTTGTTTTGGTTCCTCTTGTTTTCTTGTTCCAAATAGATTAAGATCAAAGAAAGATGTTTATCCTTCAAAGGGAGCCACTTGACTCAGAGGGAGTCAAAACTATCTGAGAAAGAGGTAGAATAGAACCATCATTGGGGCAACCAATGCAATAATACATGATCAGAATCTTCCTATGATTATATGGGCATAAGCATGCATGAAACAATATATGTTCAGAACAAGAGTCTTCACCAGACTTTGAAAAAATAAATCCCGAAGAATTCTTCACCGGAATGAAGCATGAGATTGAACACTTCAGGTTATTTGGGTGCCCAGTGTATTTTCATGTACCCAAAGAGAAGAAGTCCAAGCTAGATCCTTTAAAAAGAAAGGATACAGTGAATCTTCAAAGACATTCCAAATCGACATCCCTGGTCAAAGACCGATTGAGACAAGCAGAGATGTTTCCCTTGAAGAAGATATAGTCTTTCAAAGATCCAGAGAATCTCATATGGAGATTGACAGTAAGACAATATCGTCTCCCCCTTCAGCAGTTCAGAGGGAGACAGACATTATTCCAGTTGATCCAGTTTCTCCAGTTGATATGTTTAGAGATATTGTAGTAGGGCATAAAAGGCTTACCTAGACTCACTCTGCAAGAGGTGGAGAAACATAAAAGCCTCTCAAGTCACATCCCGAGAAAGAAAAAAGAGATTTTCGATCTATCCTTCAGTCATGAGCCACTTCATTGATGTTGAGCCTCCTTAGAGAAGAAACAGGAGAACAAGTATGGAAAGATGCCATAACATAAGAATACCAATATATATTAAAGAATGATGCATAAGATATTATTCAGGGACCAGAAGGGAAGTCTGTGGTAACTTCCAAGTGGATCTATAAGATCAAGCATGCAGCTGATGGAAGTGTCAAGAAATACAAAACAAGATCTATAGACAGAAGTTTCTCACAAATAGAGGGAGTTGTCTATGATGAGACACTTGATCCAGTAAACTCGATACACTTCCATCCATACTACCATCTATGAGTTGGAAACTATATCAGATAAATAGATTTTTGATGAGTTTGGATTTCAGCAAGAGTGTTGTTGATCCAAACCTATATCATTATAGTGTTGGTGACGAGAGCCTGATTTTTTATGACTTATTCAGAAAGCCTTGTTGTTGGATACAAGTAATCCTTGACTTTTGAATTCGAGATGAAGAATCTAAGTATGATGCACTACTTCTTGGGACAAGAAGTATGACAAAGGACCGATGAGATTTTCCTGATTCAAGGAAAATATACAGTGAAAATATTAAAGAAGTTCAGTATGATAGAATACAAAATCCACCGTGATGGATTTAAAGAAGAAGATTGATGATGATTCAGATGAGACTGATCCACAGCTGATTGGATCACTGATGTATCTGGTTAACACCAGACTTGATTCATACCATGTAGTGAATGTGCTGAGTCATTTCATGAGTAAACCGAGACAGACTCACTAGACAACAATAAAACATGTATTGAGATATATACGAGGCACGATTGGATATGACCTGAGATATGCCTCCAGTGTGAACTTGAGTTTGCAGGATATGTAGATTCAGATTGAGAAGAAAGTACAGTGGATCGGAAGAGCACATCCAATCGATGTTCTACTGTGAAGTTTGCCATGGTTTTCTGAAGCAGGAGGAAACAAAACTCTGTGGCCTTGAGTACCACAGAGGCAGAGTATATAGCATTGAGTGTGCGAAGCAATGTGGCTTCAAAAGCTTCTGACAGATTTACTTGACCATGAGATGGATCCTATGATGATAACCAAGAGCCATGTGTAAAGCTCCTTGAGAACCCAGTGTTTCCTGATGGATCGAAACACGATGAGATGAAATATCCTTATATCAGAGATATGATGCAAAGTAAAATTGTACACATGCAGTACCTTCCTACACATGAGCAGATTGCAGACATCTTTACCAAACTAACTTGGTGAAGAATGCCTCCCTAGTTGAGAGGGAGTGTTGATGACTCCAACCAAGAAAAAATTCAAAGTACATTTGTGTGAGACTTGGCATGATGAAGAATGCCTCCCTAGCTGAGAGGGATTGTTGATAGTTGTAGATATGTGAGACATTCTCCAACTTACAAACCTGTGAGATGTGGATCATTGCAGCTATGTGAGACTTTCTCCAGCTTGCAAATCTGAGAGAAAGCCCCTGAGAAGGGTGTATGATTCCTATCTGAGACAAATATGAAATGTAGAGATGACCTCCTCCATACAGAGAGTTGAGAAGAATTCCAGATTAACACAGTGAGAAAAGTGATCTGCAGAGTTGGATGTGCATGTGGCTGAGCACAAGGTGAACGTGTGAAATCCCAAAGTGTTGGGTGCATCATCATGAGAACAGAAACGAATATGATGTATTAGCCTCCTCTGAGAAGAAGAGTTGATGAGAAACTCCAGATGACTCTCCTATGTAATGCAATGGGAAAGAAGATTTGTTGAGTGGACATGCATGTGGACAAGCACAGGTGAACGTGGTCCTAGTGGTTGAACACTAGTGAAGAAGTGGTTCTTGTGTGTAATGCAGTGAGCTAGAGATATGGACATCCTTATGGATGTGCCCCTAATGGATGAGCACTAGTGGGTGTATCAGATCCCTTGCTATATTGTTCAAGAGTCAAACCTACTTGTAACCCTAATTATAATGTAAAGGGTATAGGTCGGCCCCACCTTAATGTGACTAGTAATTAATGTAAAAGATAATTAATCTAGTTAATATTAATTATATTATAAGCTAGTGAGGTCGGCCCTGTTGTGCCAATAGACACTTATGTTGACAGGTTCAAGTTAGTATAAGTAAAGGTAAATTCCCCATTGAGGAATCATATCTTTCATGTGAGTTTGGAAATTTCAGTAAGTACACCTTCTTGGGAAAAGTGCACACCTCTATTGGGCATTAGTCTTCTAGGGTTTGAGCACCCTCTTG
>JASDQU010100233.1:136675-166389 GCA_032191745.1 Picea mariana | reverse complement strand
AGGTCGGCCCTATTGTGCCAATAGACACTTATGTTGACAGGTTCAAGTTAGTATAAGTAAAGGTAAATTCCCCATTGAGGAATCATATCTTTCATGTGAGTTTGGAAATTTCAGTAAGTACACCTTCTTGGGAAAAGTGCACACCTCTATTGGGCATTAGTCTTCTAGGGTTTGAGCACCCTCTTGTGTGCTAGGTTTTCTTGGTGGTGAAGGTCTTTCTCTTGAAGAATATAGCAAAGGATTTGGCTGGGTTTTCTACCCTTATTGAGAAGGGTTTCCCAGGATCCTTCTTGTGTTCTTGTGCATGGTGCTTCTTCTTGTGATCTTGGTTGCTGCAACATTAATGGTTATGGTTAAATGCTAAAAATGGAATGAATTCCATGCTTAACCTTACTTATTGAAAAATCAACACAAAGGGCCTTCCCTCATCCTGTCACGTCTTGCTCCGAGACTGCTACAAGATTTCTCCTTTTTTTGAAGACCATCATCGATTCTTCTCTTTGCTTGCACGTTCATGATTCAGACTCTGCTTTTGAGCTCAAAGCCCAGATCGACCAGGCAATAAGTATTTTTCCTTGCTTTCAAAGACTCGTCTTTGAAGGTCGGTAGCTCATGGATGGCTCTTTGTTGCAAGGTTATGGGAATCTAAAGAATGCAACCATTTCTCTCGTTTCTCATCTGCATGGAGGAGCACCATCCTTCAGTCAACCAAGCTCTTACAAGCATGTCGTGAAAACTAGGCTTTTTGCTCCTTCGGGGTCCAAGGATGAAACTTTTGGAGCAAAGGAGCTTTTTGGCTCTGCCTTCATTGTGGAGCAGTCCGCAAAACCTCCAACAACAGAGGTCAAAGATCCCCATGTATATGGATCTACTTTTACCTACCAGCAAAAATCCCTCATATGTCGTTTCAACGGGCTATGGCCCTCAGCTTTTGTGCTAAGGGAATGGGTAAATAAGACATGGTTGTTAGTTCATGAGTTGTTCTTTTTCTCCAAAGGGTTCTTCATTGTTAAATTTGCCACAAAGGAGGACTTCCAACGTGTGTTGGAGCAAGGTCCATGGTTCTGGGGCAGATCTGATCTTTCCATGCAGAGATGGCTCCCTGATTTCAACCCGTTGACCATGACTACTATGACTACATCAGTCTGGGTAAGACTCCCTAATTTACCTTTGAATTTTTATACTCCATATTTTTTACCTACCTTGGGCAATGTGTTGGGTAGGTTTATCAAGCTTGACATAGACCGGATATCGAAAGGCTTTGTCACCTTCACCCGCATATGCATTGAAATCGACCTCTGTCAAGGGATACCAGATAGGATTCTTATAGATTGGATTGAGGATGAACCTTACACGCAGTTGGTCGATTATGAGAACACTTCCTTCAGGTGTTGCTTCTGTCAATAAACAGGGCACCTTAAGGAAGCATGTCCTTTATCCCCAATCCCATTCTCATCCGTTGGAGCACAAAAAAGGGATAATGGTTGGCAAGACCCTAAAAATCACAAAATTCGCTTGAACTCTTCATCTGACAACAAGAAACATCACAAAGACACTCCAGCTCCTCTGCCTTTTACAACACCATCACAGTCTCCAACAAATGAGCAACAACCAACTGCAGACTCAAAACACCAGCCTTCAGCATCAGTTCAACATCCTGAAGCTTCAGAAATTTTGATTTTGAAACCCGCAGTTCATCCTTTGCAAACTTCCCCTGAAAATGATGAATCGAATGACATGATCATGGCCACAACCCCATTCTCAAGGGCTCAGAAATGTCCTCATGAATCGGATAATTCAGACAATGATAAGGAAGCACCCTTAGCTTCCGCAACTCAAGACTCTGGCATTTCCTCATACCATCTGGCTTTGGTGGCGAAGGAGGCTAAGCCTATATGTTCCTCTGGTTGCCTTAATGTTCGTAAGAAAAAAGGTAGAAAGGGTCCTCTCTGGTCAACACAATGACCCGACCCTTTCTCCATGTCTTTGTAATGTTTCATCTTGTTATGCCCATGTATTCCTTGTGGATCTTTTTTAGCATAGGTTAGTCTTCAGTGTTCCCCTATTCTCTTTCTTGGGGGTCTTTTGCTCATCTTCTCGTTCCTTACGGGCAAAGCTATCAGCAATTCTTTATATCACTTTGTACTTTTTCTTGGTTGAATAGAAAAATTCTCATCTAACTTATTTACAAAATATATATATATTACTAACTAAGGAAAAAAATCATGTTAATTAATACCTTGCTTATTGCCTACTTAACAACTCATTACCAACTAAACCTTCAACTCATTAAGTAACCATGCTTTAGAGCATTGAGAATTAAGCAGAGGCTTATGCTGAAATTATATTGAGAATTAAGCATAGGCTTGTGCTGAAATTATAAGTTTTCTAAGTGATTAGTTATAAACTTTAACTTTAATGTGCACATATGTCTTCATAATCCTACATTTTATTGACTTCTTCACAACTCATTACCAAATAAACATTCAACTCATTAAGTAGCTCATGCTTTATAGCATTGAGAATTAAGCATAGGCTTATGCTGAAATTATAAGTTTTCCCATAGCATTGAGAATTAAGCATAGGCTTGTGCTGAAATTATAAGTTTTCCCGGTGATTATTTATAAATATTAAGTTTAATGTGCATCTATGTGTTCCTAATGTTATAAGTTTTTAAATTTATATTTACTTCATGATTTTGTGATGTTTTTTTATGTTGACACCAAAGAGGCAACACCTTTTTTTCAAATTATTTCAGAATTTAAGACAAAAGTTTAGAAAACAATTTTGAAGCTTATTATTGGTATTTTTATGACATTAGTAGATAATTTAATTAATCAAACCATTTGTCTAAGGGATGTTGTCGACAAAGAGGTCATAGGTCATAAGTTCAAATTTGGTCGAGTTTTTTGAGGTAAACAATTATTTTTCTAAATGGTGGTCAAATCACCCTCCATACAAATATTCCAGAGAAGAGAGAAGGATCTCACGAATTTTTCCTCGAAAAAAAATGTGATAGTAGATATTTTGCGAGAATTAAAAAAATTGAAAAAAAATATTTTGATACTCTCTAAAAATTTAGAAATGTAGTTCAAAAATTAAGAGTTAAATAGAGAAGAATAGGCTCATGGACAGATAATGAGAATGGTGAAACTAGATAGGCTTCTAACCAGTTGTAAAGGAACTAGATATCATGGGTTGAAACAGTAATATAATATATATATTTTTTTTGGCCAGAAAACAGAAAAAGGAGACTTTAGATCTGCAATTTTTTTTGGCCAGAAAACAGAAAAAAAGAGACTTCAGAATATATCTGCAATTCTTTTTTTGGCCAGCAAACAGAAAAAGGAGACTTTAGAATATATCTGCAATTCATATCATGGGTTGAAACAGTAATATAATATATATCTTTTTTCGGCCAGAAAACAGAAAAAGGAGACTTCAGAATATATCTGCAATTCTTTTTTGGCCAGAAAACAGAAAAAAGGAGACTTTGGAATATATATGCAATTCTTTTTTAGGCCAGAAAACAGAAAAAAGGAGACTTTAGAATATATCTGCAATTCATATCAGGCAAAAATAATAAGCCGACTCGGATGGCTGGGGAAGAAAAAACAGAACCTGGGAGAGAGGTAAAATACGAAAACGACTCCACTGGGGATCGAACCCAGAATCTCTGGTTTCGTAGACCAGCGCCTTATCCATTGGGCCATGGAGTCTTAATGATAAAGGTTTCTTYCTATTACAAACTATCGTAGATAGTATGTAGTGTTTAAGTTATGGTCAAAACGAAATTCACTCTCATCTTGAATTGCCAAACTGTATTATAAAAGTTGTTATASTATTTAATTTAAATAGTTTGATATTAGATTATTATTTTTTCCAAGAGTTAGTTAATTATTTTGGAATATATTTATTTACTTTAAATGTTTATTTTTTTTTGTTTTTTATGAACTTCATTCTAAATTTTTAATGATGGGTGAAGTGTTTACTCAAAATGTTGAGATGTTTTTAAACTTCAATATAGTTTATATCCAAAAATTTACTAAGTTGAGCATTAAATTTGTATTAGTTAAAATTGTATTTTTTTAAGCGTGTTTTATGTTTTTCCATGATTTCAACAAACCTACTTTAAAAATAAAAACTTTGTAAGTTTTTCAAAGTGTATTTAATTAAAAAAAATTATGTTTTATGGTTGCAAGTGACTTTCAAGGGTTGGTCTTAGAGTATGACCTAAAACTACTTCTAACTAGTTAAGAGTTAATCTTCCTTCGACATAAGGAAACATGTTAATCACTAAAAACCAAAAGACATCTAGCAAGAGCGAAAATCTACCCCTTTATAAACCATTARCAAGTTATGTTAAGTGACCAAACTTTATCTACACACAATGTTATTATTGCATATCAAGATCTTGAAATTGTATCAACCTAAATCAATAACTTTAATTATTGTAATTTTTTTTCTTGCTTTATAAAAAATGACCATAAAAAATTCTCAATTATGAAATACAATAAGATACATATTACAAAGAATTACAACATATTTATAAAATCTGGAATACCCTGGATTTCAAACTAAGTCTAAAATTACTTACTAAAAAGTAAAATTGGGGCTTCTTGGAGGATCTCCTTGCACCAGATATTTGATAGTCACTTAGGGTCTTATCACCATTTTCTCATGTCTACTCATGAGAAAAACTACTTATATAAAATTAGCTACTAGTTATATGTCATCATTAAAACAAACACAATCTTTTTTTTTCCACACATGTATCTCGAGATTATTTAATCTTCGTATTGAAGTGACATTTGTTTGTCCCTTATTGGTGATAAAAAAATGTGGGACATGATCAAGAAAATTAACATGTATTTGTAGAAATCTTTTAGTTGAAAGTGGGCTCAAGTTCATTCCAAGTAGTGTGGACGATGTAGTGAGAAACCTTCATTTCTTTTCCAAACATGGATTTCCATTTTTGACTTGAGAAATATGAATCAAGGAACTCAAAAGTGGATTTACCAAATCAACCTTGTACAACTAGCATTCAAGATCATATCTAGTATGATACTATATTTTCACCCTATTTATCATGATTTATGTTCATACTAATATACTGAAAAAGTATTTATGAGAAAGTATTTATGAGGTAGATATCAAAGGGGTCCTTCAGCTTTGTATGAATTGTGTGATAAATTACCATCAATGCTAGGTAGGCATATCTTCATCTTTTATGATAAGGTTTTATTAACAAATGTTTTCAAACCTTTCCAAATATGTTGGAATTCATTCAAGCTTAGGGTTATTTTACCTTTGAAGTAGTTTGATTCATTTTGGTTGAAGCCATTTCTTATTTGAGAGCATGTACTAAACCGTTGTGAGGAAAACTAATCCATTCAACAAAGAAATCAAACATATGGAGCCAAAGTTACCGTCTCAATAGCTTACCATAGGAAACTAGTTTTAAATCTTATGCCTTTGTTTTGAGAAATCCTCAGAAATTCCTACTATCAATGCACACTATAAAAACTTGTGGCAATAAATATAACTAAATTTTTTYAATGTGGTAGGTAACTATTGAACGTTTTTTTCACTAATATGATGGCGATTTTCTAATTTAGAAATTCTCMAGCCTTGGTGCTACATAACTCTTCATCTATATCTAATTTATTGATTAATCGAACAAACCAAAAATGGTTAAATGCATTGGTTTGTAGGATTAATTTATTTTTTTTATAGAAGACCAATGTCGAGGAGGAAAACATATAAATTCAWTTTTTTTAATTTCCAAACTGCAACAATGGCACACTTCGACCATCCACCATTATGAAAATATCCCCTAATGGGTGCAGTGTTGATAGAACAATTTTTTAAATACTTACTAACATTGTTAATGCATCCAAGAATCATTGTATTTGAGTCTTATCACTAAGATCATTTGGAAAGGATGAAAGTTTTGAGACAATATGAGGCTCATTTTACCTTCATCAATGGTTTATCCAAGATATTATATTTCATTTGTGAAGATCTCAAATGTTTTCTTGCTTAGGACAATTCCATACAATATGAGGCTTATTTTACCTTCATCAATGGTTAATCCAAGATATTATATTTTATTTGTGAAGATCTTAAACGTTTTCTTACTTAGGATAATTCCATACCTATCAACTCTTTCTTGAAATTGGGTTAAATGAACAACATGGTCTTTAGTTGAGGCCCAAAAAATGAGCATATCATCAATGTAGTTACTCACAAAGTCATCACAACCTTGAAAAATAAAATCCGTTCTTCACAAAAACCAAGCAAGGGCTTTTTTTGTTAAGTACCAAAGATCTGAATAATAAATCACCACAATTGATTCAGTAACAATGTAGAAGAAATCACACTTTATTATATGGAAACCCTTGTGGTAGGGAAACACCATACAATCGATCATTTTAAGGAAGGAATCCACTCCTGATCCCTTGCTTCTTTGAGGGGGGTGACCTTCTAATGAACTATCGCTCCAAATACAACACTTCTCAACTTTCCCATTACATTGCTTGAACCTCTTTATATAGTTCTACCAACCACCTAAGAACATTCTAGAGGAGGAACCTTCTAGTAAGTACTCTTACATTTATTGCATTCACAATAGGCCTTATTTATTAAAAGTGGTCTTTATACATAACAATACTTAGCTACTACTATTACCCTTGGGTACCTCCTAGGTACCCCATATTATTCCCCTAGCTACACTACATTACATCCCCCTTATGAAAGTGTTGTCCTCAATACTTGTTAGGAGGAAGTAAACCCATATACCAGGGCCCCATGGATAAGTGTGGACCATAAGGATGAAGTAGGTTAGAGAACCAGAGTCCCATGTAGAAGTGTTAGCCACCATGTTGAAGTAGTCCAAACTCCACTTGAAACTTGGGTCACATGTCCAAGTGCTCATGTGAACTCCCCTCAAAATATATAGTAACTCAATAGTTAGTTGAAAATAGTGCTCCAAAGATCTACACTTATCATGTGGATCCAAATATGTAGATCCCTCCATATCCAAAAAGACATTTGCATAACACACCAGAACTAAATAATACTAAAAAGTATTATTCAAAGAAGCCTCTTGATTGTCCTCCATAAAGTGCTCTACATAAGGTGGAGTAGATTCATCAAATAAAATATGAAAATAATTATCATCCTAAAAATGACAATTGTTCATATACCAATCCTTACATTCAAAATCTAAATTATACCAGGCATACATTTCTTGATCATATTCTGCCCTGGTGTAAATGTTGATGATCTCCATATTACACTCCTCTTGCCTTTTGGTTATGGTCTCTTGAATATTTTCACACCCGTCTTTGAGGTTAGCTTGCACCCTTTGAATATCGTTGTTTAGGCCCATGAGGAATTGAGAGAGAAATTGTTCAAAGATTGTAGTGCACAACATGTCCAGTGGAAGTCTTGTATATAATATATCAAATGAAATCTCTAAAAATCCTTTATCCAATGGCATTGATCTGACAACAATATGAACACCTTGTCAAAATTTATGAGCTCTGCAGTCTCGTCATCATCACACAAAACCCTAGAAAATGGCTAATTTTAAATCAATGATATCTTCACTTTTAGTGCTATGATTCAAACGATTTTTTTCTTAATGGACTAATTTTGAAAGAAGAATTAAAATATGTAATTTGTTTGGGAAAGTTTGACACCAATTGCTACAAAAATCATTGGAATCACGCAACTGTCCGTGGAAAAACCCTTAAATTTTGCAGATTTTAAAAGGTTGATAACTTCACTTCCCAAACTCCATTTCGAACAATTTGTTTTTTGAAATTGGTTGTTTTTCTGAGAGGGACTCAGATATACAACCATTTTCTGAACATTTTGTATAAAAATATATATTAATTTTCCGGAGTGTCACGGCCTCTTTTTTTTTCCTTCTTGAAAAATATGCAAAATATTAAAAAAAAATCCCCTTTTCCGTGGCCGAAGAAAGTGATATGATACCACTTGTTAAGTACCAAATATATGAATAATAAATCACCACAATATATTTAGGAACAATTTAGAAGAAATCACACTTTACTATATGAAAACCCTTGAGGTAGGTAAACACCATACAATCGATCCTTTTAAGGAAGGGATTGACTCATGATCACTTGCTTGTTCGAGGAGGGGACTCCCTAATGAGTTACTGCTCCAAATACAATACTTGTCAACTTTCCCATTACATTGTTTGAACCCCTTTATATAGTGCTACCAACTACCTAAGAACATTCTAGAGGAGGAACCTTCTAATAAGTCCTCTTACAGTTATTGCATTCACACTAGGCCTTATTTATTAAAAGTAGTCTTTATACATAACAATACTTATATATTATTATTCCCCTTGGGTACCTCCCTAGGTACCCCATATTACTCCCCTAGATACACTACATTTCTAACCAAATGGCATGACTAGTCATTCAAAATGACCATCGGGAATTGTAACACAATTTTATGTACATATTTTTGTTTTTAACAAGAACAAGAAAATTATATTAATAAGGGGGCTATAGTAGAGCTAATGGCAATTACATAAGGTTGTCCATGGGTTCGAAAAACAAAACTTGGCATATCTCTTATGCTACAAAGGGTTCAAAGCAAACTACATGGACTACATTCTAACTTCTCCTACATGTTTCCATTTTGACAAAAATACCTCGAGTACATGAATAGATTCTCACAAATTGATTGCAAATAAAAACACATAAATAAAGCATAATTATTTCAAAAGGAAGTTGATGATTTTCCGACATCCCATGTGATTATTCCTTTTAGCTCTAGATCTATCATATCATGATTTGATTTTCTTCCCCTTGTTAATGTTGGAGAGGGGCAAAGATCTTTTTTTAGAACTTCCACGAAAGAGGGGGAGTTGGAACTATCATGGGGAATCCCTTCCCCTTTCTACGATTATTCTTCTAAATCTTCCTCGACATATTCCATATTATTTTCTTGAGTGGGGGTAGGAACCCCAAATGAAGGCTCATCCATGAATAAGGGAGAAAAATTATCTTATTCCTTTTTATCTTCTTCTTCAGGTTTGGGATTATCCTTTGGAATTTCATGTTCTTATTCATGTTGTTCTTCAAGAATTTCATATATGTTGTTGTCGGGATTAGATGGACCTGGCTTCATAGGATGGGGTCCCTTATGCTATTGTTTATTGTTCCTTCTATATGCAATTTTGAAAGCTTATTGTTCATTGCTATTATGGGGAGGAGGAGCCTACTTCATAGGATTCTATGATTCACCTTTACTTGGGAATCTCTTTGCAAAGTGGCCATATGCATGGAAAGTATTAAACTTAAAAGGGATATGTTCATGGTCCAAGGCTTGAAGATGACTCCATCCTTCCATATTGAGATAAATTTCTCTTAGGAGGCCCTTTTCTAAGTTCACTTCCATACATATTCTGGCATGGGTATATATTCCCCATTTAATCTCAACTTGGTCAATGAAGCGACCTAGCTTGTCTCCAATGGATTTGAGAGGTGCTTTATCCCAGAATATCATGGGGATGTGCTTAAGCCTAACCCATACAGGAGCAATCAAGATCTCCATATTCGAATTAAAATCAATGGCCTGGTGGGAAAGAAACAAACCCCTTGAACCCATGAAGTAAGGGTCTGATCTGAAAATTTGATCTTTAGATTCTACACTTCAAAAAATGAACAAGAAAAAACCATTACCATAATAAACTGTTTGACATGGGGTCAAGAAAAAACCATTACCACAATAAAAGTCCTGAACTGCTCATGGACTAGGTCATATTCCTATAAACGTCCTGACTAATGTTTGTTCATGCAGCATAATGGCTTTCTTTTTAGCCTCTAGAATTGAAATTTCCATCTTAGGGATGTCTTCTAACCTTTTGACAAATTTACTCTTGGTTGGGTGTTTTCATCCTACAAATTTGGCATTTCTAAGAAGAGAAGTGAAGGCTTCCTCCTCATATATATTGAGTGCCTCCATACTGTCTGAAAACCCAAATAATCAAATCCCTTAAGGTGGAAGAGGGACAGACTAACCCTGAATGGCAGTGGCCTGCCCAGATCCAACTTCAAACTCACGAACTAGGCTCCAAATCTCATGTCGGTAGGATCCACAATGACTATGATCTTAGGTGGTAGAAAATACCTAAAACTATTAGCTTCAGTTCAATGTTCTGAAGCAGATCAAGGAAGACTAGGGTAAACCCTTTTTGTTGTGATGTTCTAGGACTTGGCATCCCTTTCTTAATTATAGTTTTATGTACATCTTCATCAATAACCTTAATCTGTTAATTGTTTGATTTGTAGTCGAACATTTAGAACATCTTTGTAACTACAAATTTTGACTTATCATATCATTATTTGGATTAGGATATGGTGATGGAATAGTGATGTAATTAAAGGTCCAACCATGGTTGACATCTTACTTTCTCTACATGCTTGTTTACGAGAAAACATGGGCAAGTATAATGGGAATTGCTCAGGCGAAGAAATTTTTGATCTAGTCATTCTTGAATTTTCTTTCGAGTTTCATCTTTTGATCTAATGGACTCATAGCCATAACTTTTCCTAAAACTCCTCTATTAGTTTTAGTGTCTATGGTGACTTGAGGCATATCTTTGTGCTCTAAATTTAAAGGTACATCATAACATAAGTCTAGAAGGTGAAACTCAATGTGAAGGATTTGAGGGGGCATACATTGCTCTCACATATCGTTAGCTCGATTAAAATCTTTTTTTTTATAAAAATAAAGAATTTCATAGAAAGAAGAATTATTGTGCTCAATGAGCCTTTTGGTATGGTCAAGGATATTGATCATCACAAGAATGACTACTCTTTTTTCTCAAATATAAAATTCATCACAAGAATATATCATGGTGATTGTCCCAATGCAATTGAGGAAGGGAATTGACAGAGTAATCGGGTTGGTGACATGATCATGACTAAAAAAATGAGTTATAATGTATTCACTGCCAACCTTCGTGGAATTTTCCTTTTTTTTTAACAACCGATATCTACAAAAGAATCTATAGTTTTCCAAGAGTTGAATATATGCAAGGAGACTTCAATATACACAATGTCAGTAGTTTGGACTAACTTACAAATTGTGTGTTTCTCAAAGTGGGGTAAAGAGGGGTAATTTGATAAGGGATATTTAACAAGGAAAGTAACAAACTATTTGATTGGTTTTTCTTTTAAAAGATGGTTGAATGTTGTAGGTGCACATTTAGACTAATCATAACCGAGGATTTCAATATCATTGGTGAATTCTATGTTACACACCAAAATTGCACACTAGGTATCTCACCCTAAGTGTCACAAGTGTTGCAAAGTGATGTATGCACCTCAGTAAGCGTCGCATGCACTGTTACAAGTGTCGTGTGCACCTTCCCAGTGTCACATTCACTTTGTGAGGTGTCGCCACTGCTTGACACCATGAAAACACTTTTTCATGACCCCTAAGTCATATGGGAGGAAGAAAATTATCATTTCTAGGTCAAAACACACCTTTTCCTTAGAAAAATTGACCTATTTTTTAGCATTTATGAAGGGTGGCGCCCCCCTGGACATGCTAGGAGAGGGCCATGACGCCCCCTCTACCATGTTAGGGGAGTGCCAGTGCTAGGATGGTGCCTTTTATCTCAATATGGGTGATACGGGTGGATATTGGTGGCCACCCACCTTTTCCAACTGGCTCAAAATAGTTTTCTCGCAATTTTGGCAATTTACTATTTTTAGCAGTTTTAACTTTCAGGGCCATTTGAGGGCCTAAATGAAGTTTTTTCAGGATCATGCTTCTTAATGATAACTAAAGGCATGATTGAGCCCCCAAAATGAATCTTTTTGACGATACCTTTCTAACGGGCTATCATACGCCTAAAACGGAGATCGTATGCAAAAATTACGACCCCGAGAAGTTAATGTACTAACTTACCCAAACGGGGCCCACATGACTTTTGGCGCTTCATCTCCTAGGGTTAGGTTTTTGGATGTCTAGGGTTTTGGGCATTCCGGTTTATTGTAAAAAGGCCTTCAGAGCCTCATTGTAATCATCTTCTTGCGAATGCGAGTAGCCGTCACATCTCTTCTCAAAGATAAGCTGCCACCATTCTAGCGAGTCTTTCACTCTGTATTTTTACAGTCTCTGTACATTTATTTCATGAATAGAAATCATGTATTACTGTATATATGTGACTCTTGCTATATTTCTGATATATATTTGTTATATTTTTCTCTCTCTTGCAATATCTCTGAATATTTCTATGTTAAATCTCCGCTCTCATTTCGTGCCGAAAATAATCCGGATCAGTGGTATCAGAGCATGTTGCTCTTGATCATTTTTTTTCAGTGCATGTCCCCGACGAGGTCTGAGTACAGTAATTTGGGTCTCAAGCTTGTCTCTCTTGAGGACAATCTCTCTCGCACACCCAAGAAACCCTTAATGGCAGAAGAAAAGAAAAACGACGAAGCAGACGATCCTATCAATCTATTGTTTGAGCAAGCTCTCACGCGATAGAGGGACGAAATGATGGAGAATTTTTCCCACATCCTTCAACATCTGTCGATACAAACATGTGCATCTTCATCAAGCGGCCACTTTGGAATCACCTCGCCTTTCAAGGTACAACTTAATTTTGATATTCCTGTATTTGAAGGACATATAGATGCAGAAGCCCAAGACAAATGGTTAAGTTTGCTAGAAGGTTATTTCTTTGTTCACAATTTTTCCAATAGAGAAAATATCACCTTCGCACTCCTTAAAGCTCTCCCTCATGTCAAACATTGGTGGGAAACTTACTGTGAGAAAAGTTCCAGGGAGGAGTCTGGAATATATGGGGCCGAGCCCACTTGGGATTTTTTTGTGGATGCAGTAAAGGAACAGTATTACCTTGTTGGCAACTATGAGGACCAGTACAGGAGATGGACCACACTGTGGCAAGAGAGGGGCTAAGAAGTTTAGTAGTTCACCAATACCTTCAATACCTTGCGCACCAAGCTAGGGATCAAAGACTCCAAATGACATTTGGTTCTGAAATGTCATGGGGATCTACACAGATACATCCAAACTGAAATGGATTTTCTAGACATCTCATGACTCGGTGTTGCTTATCGATATGTTATTAAAATCGAGAAGAAATTTAAGCACCATAAGAAATGAAAGTTCGGGAATGCAAATCCACAACAACCAAAGTATGACAAAAACGACCCTAACAAACAGTCTCCCAAAAACCAGTCCAATCCACAGGAAAAGAAGGTTCACGGGAAGACAAAGAAGGACACCAGAAAATGGTGTGATTTCCACAAAAGCCCCTGGCACAACACCGTTGAATGTCACTCAAAACAGTCATTGGTGGCTGAGATCAAAGACAAGGAGTCGAACCCTAATTTAGAATCTGATTCTGAAAATACTGGTAAAAGATAGATCATCAACGCAGACCCCACTACTATTGTCGCAACCGCAACAATTCAACTAGAAGAACCAACATATCCTAAAGAGGGGGAGCACCTTTTTCATTCACAGATGTAAGTGAAGGGGACCCCACTACATTTTGTTGTTGACAGCGGAATCCAGAAGAACCTCATCTTAGCAAAGTTCATCAAATAGTTGGGATTGTCTTCAACACCACACCCGCAACCATAAAACATTGGGTGGCTTCACCAAGGACAAGATCTTCGTGTCAGCCAGCAGTGTTGATTGTCATACGGCATCCAACCCTTCAAGGATGAGATATTATGTGATGTTTTCCCACTGGATGTATGTGATGTTCTCTTGGGCCAACCATATATGTGGAAGCGCCATGTTGTTTATGAGTCTCGACCCCGCAGTGTCATTGTTTCTCTGGGGGGTCATCTATACAAAATACCAAAGGTAGTTCTGACTATTGTTCCACCTAAAAAGTATCGCAAGGTAGTATCTCATACTACAAAATTCAGCTTCTTCACAATCTGTTCAAAAGGTGAACAAAAGGATACTACAACCACTACAACCTCGGCCCAAGCACCTTCTATCCAACAGAAGAAGGTCGAAAATATCGTAGCAAAGTGTAAAGATTCCTTCTGCACAAAAGAATCACATGTATTCAGACTAGTTAAAATGGTCCAACCCTTCCAGCCAAATTCTCGTGATAGCCTTCCACAAACCGAGCAATGCGGCGTCTCTAGCAAGGCAAGCAACTCACCAAGATTCAAATTCAGTGAACACTTTTTCCTCTCCCCTAGGCACTCAATGCAATGGAGACCATTGTTTCCTAAGGAAGGAGGATTGATCTATGTGGATATCGGTGGCCACTCACCTTTTCCAACTGGCTCAAAACAATTTTCTCACAATTTTGGCAATTTGCTATTTTTAGCAATTTTAACTTTTGGGGCCATTTTGAGGGCCTAAATGAAGTTTTTTCGAGATCAAGCTTCTCATTTATAAACAAATTCATGATTGAGCCCCCAAAATGAATATCCTCGATGATACCTTTCCAACGGGCTATCATACACCTAAAATGGAGATTGTATGCAAAAGTTACAACCCCAGGAAGTTGATGTACTAACTTACCCAAACGGGGCCCACATGACTTTTGGCGCTTCATCTCCTAGGGTTAGGTTTTTGGATGTCTAGGGTTTTGGCCATTCCGGTTTATTGTAAAAAGGCTTTTAGAGCCTCATTGTAATCATCTTCTTGCGAATGCAAGTAATTGTCACATCTCTTCTCAGAGATAAGTTGCCACCATTCTAGTGAGTCTTTCACTCTGTATTTTTACAGTCTCTGTACATTTATTTCATTAATAGAAATCATGTATTACTGTATATCTGTGACTCTTGTTATATTTCTGATATATATTTGTTATATTTTTCTCTCTCTTGCAATATCTCTAAATATTTCTATGTTATATCTCCGCTCTCATTTCGTGCCGAAAATAATCCAGATCAGTGGTATCAGAGCATGCTGCTCTTGATCATTTTTTTTAGTGCATGTCAACGATGAGGTCTGAGTATAGCAAGTTGGGTCTCAAGGTTGTCTCTCTTGAGGACAATCTCTCTCACACACCCAAGAAACCCTCAATGGTGGAAGAAAATAAAAACGACGGAGCAAACAATCCTATCAATATGTTGCTTTAGCAAGTTCTCATGCGACAGAGGGGCGAAATGATGGAGAATTTTTCCCACATCCTTCAACATCTATCGATAGAAACAGGTGCATCTTCATCAAGCGACCACTTTGGAATCACCTCTCCTTTCAAGGTACAACTTAATTTTTATATTCCTATATTTGAAGGACAGATAGATGAGGAAGCCTAAGACAAATGGTTAAATATGCTAGAAGGTTATTTCTTTATTCACAATTTTTCCAATAGAAAAAATATCACCTTCGCACTCCTTAAAGCTCTTCCCCGTGTCAAACATTGGTGGGAAACTTACTGGGAGCAAAGTTCCACAGAGGAGTTTGGAATATATGGGGCCGAGCCCACTTGGGATTTTTTTGTGGATGTGGTAAAGGAACAGTATTACCATGTTGACAACTATGAGGACCAGTACATGAGATGGAACACACTGCAAAAAGAGAGGGGATAAGAAGTTCTGGATTTCACCAATACCTTCCATACCTTGCGCACCAAGCTAGGGATCAAAGACTCCAAACGACATTTGGTTCTGAAATATCGTGGGGCTCTACATAGATACATCCAAACTGAAATGGATTTTCTAGACATCTCATCACTTGGTGTTGCTTATCGATATGTTGTTAAAATCGAGCATAAATTTAAGCACCAGAACAAATGGGAGTTCTGGTCTGCAAATCCACAACAACCAAAGTATGACAAAGACAGCCCTAACAAACAGTCTCCTGAAAACCATTCCAAGCCACAGGAAAAGAAGGTTCACGGGAAGACAAAGAAGGACACCAGAAAATGGTGTGATTTCCACAAAAGCCCCTGGCACAACACCGTTGAATGTCACTCAAAACAGTCATTAGTGGCCGAGATCAAAGACAAGGAGCCAAACCCTAATTCAGAATCTGATTCTGAAAATATTGGTAAAAGATAGATCATCGACGCAGACCCCACTACTATTGTCGCGACCGCAACAATTCAACTAGAAGAACCAACAGATCCTGAAGAGGGGGAGCACCTTTTTCATTCACAGATGTGGGTGAAGGGGACCCCACTACATTTTATTGTTGATAGCGGAATCCAAAAGAACCTCATCTCAACAGAGGTCGTCAAACAGTTGGGATTGTTGAAAACACCACACCCACAGCCATACAACATCGAGTGGCTTCGCCAAGGATGATATCTTCGTGTTAGCCAACAGTTTCGATTGTCATACGGCATCCATCCCTTCAAGGATGAGATATTATGTGATGTTTCCCCACTGGATGTCTATGGTGTTCTCTTGGGCCAACCATATATGTAGAAGCACCATGTTGTTTATGAGTCTCGACCCCATAGTGTCATTGTTTCTCTGGGGGGTCATCTATACAAAATACTAGAGGTAGTTCTGACTATTGTTCCACCTAAAAAGTGTTGCAAGGTAGTATCTCATACTACAAAATTCAGCTTCTTCACAATCTTTTCATACCTAAAATCTACTAGAAGGTTATTTCTTTGTTCACAATTTTTCCAATAGAAAAAATATCACCTTTGCACTCGTTAAAGCTCTCCCTCATGTCATACATTGGTGGGAAACTTACTACGAGCAAAGTTCCACAGAGGAGTTTGGAATATATGGGGCCGAGCCCACTTGGTATTTGTTTGTGGATGCGATAAAGGAACAGTATTACCCTATTGGCAACTATGAGGACCAGTGCATGAGATGGACCACACTGCGGCAAGACAGGGGCTAAGAAGTTCTGGAGTTCACCAATACCTTCCATACCTTGCGCACCAAGCTAGGGATCAAAGACTCCAAATGAAATTTTGTTCTAAAATATCGTAGGGATCTACACAGATACATCCAAACTTAAATGTATTTTTTGGACATCTCATCACTCGATGTTTCTTATCGATATGTTGTTAAAATCGAGTAGAAATTTAAGCACCAAAACAAACGGGAGTTTGGGTCTACAAATCCGCAACAACCAAAGTATGACAAAGACGTCCCTAACAAACAGTCTCCCGAAAACCATTCCAAGACATAGGAAAAGAAGGTTCACGAGAAGACAAAGAAGGACAACAGAAAATGGTGTGATTTCCACAAAATCCCCTGGCACAACACCGTTGAATGTCACTCAAAACAGTCATTGGTGGCCGAAATCAAAGACAAGGAGCCGAACCTTAATTCTGAATCTGATTATAAAAATACTGGTAAAAGACAAATCATCGACGCAGACCCCACTACTATTGTCGCGACCGTAACAATTCAACTAGAAGAACCAACAGATCCTGAAGAGGGGGAGCACCTTTTTCATTCACAGATGTGGCTGAAGGGGACCCCGCTACATTTTATTTTTGATAGCAAAATCCAGAAGAGCCTCATCTTAGCAGAGGTCGTCAAACAGTTGGGATTGTCGACAACACCACACCCGCAGCCATACAACATCGGGTGGCTTCGCCAAGGATGAGATTTTCATGTCAGCCAGCAGTGTCAATTGTCATACGACATCCAACCCTTCAAGGATGAGATATTATGTGATGTTTCCCCACTGGATGTATGTGATGTTATCTTGGGCCAACCATATATGTGGAAGTGCCATGTTGTTTATGAGTCTCGACCCCGCAGTGTCATTGTTTCTCTGGGGGGTCATCTATACAAAATACCAGAGGTATTTATGACTATTGTACCACCTAAACACTATCGCAAGGTAGTATCTCATACTACAAAATTCAGCTTCTTCACAATCTGTTCAAAAGGTGAACAAAAGTATACTGCAACCACTACAACCTCGGCCCAAGCACCTTCTATCCAAATGAAGCAGGTCGAAAAGATCTTAGCAAAATGTAAAATTCCTTCTGCACAAAAGAATCGCATGTATCCAGACTGGTTAAAATGGTCCAACCCTTCTAGCCACATGCTCGTGATAGCCTTCCACAAACTGAGCAGCAAGGT
Organism: Picea mariana; assembly: GCA_032191745.1. Lineage (NCBI taxonomy): Eukaryota > Viridiplantae > Streptophyta > Pinopsida > Pinales > Pinaceae > Picea > Picea mariana. Next base: position 148,321 of record JASDQU010100233.1, on the reverse strand, counting down.
GTCTCCAGCAAGGCAAGCAACTCACCAAGATTCAGATTCAACGAACGCTTTTTCCTCTCCCCCGGGCACTCAACACAATGGAGACCATTTATTCCTAAGGATGGAGGATTGATCTAGGTGGATATTGGTGGCCACCCACCTTTTCCAACTGGCTCAAAACAGTTTTCTCACAATTTTGGCAATTTACTATTTTAAGCAATTTTAACTTTCGGGGCCATTTTGAGGGCCTAAGTGAAGGTTTTTCGGGATCAATCTTCTCAATGATATCCAAATTCATTATTGATCCCCCAAAATGAATCTCCTCGATGATACCTTTCCAACAGGTTATCATACTCCTAAAATGGAGATCGTATGCAAAAGTTACAACCTCGGGACGTTGATGTATTAACTTACCCAAATGGGGCCCACGTGACTTTTGGCACTTCATCTCCTAGGGTTATGTTTTTGGATGTCTAGGGTTTTGGAAATTCTAGTTTATTGTGAAAATTCCTTCAGAGCCTCATTGTAATCATCTTCTTGCGAATGCGAGTAGCCGTCACATCTCTTCTCAGAGATAAGCTGCCACCATTCTAGCGAGTCTTTCACTCTGTATTTTTACAGTCTGTGTACATTTATTTCATTAATAGAAATCGCATATTACTGTATATATGTGACTCTTGTTATATTTATGATATATATTTGTTATATTTTTCTCTCTCTTGCAATATCACTGAATATTTCTATGTTGTATCTCCGCTCTCATTTCGTGCCGAAAATAATCCGGATCAGTGGTATCAGAGCATGCTGCTCTTGATCGGTTTTTTTTAGTGCATGTCCCTGACGAGGTCCGAGTACAACAAGTTGGGTCTCGAGCTTGTCTCTCTTGAGGAAAATCGCTCTCACACACCCAAGAAACCCTCAATGGTGGAAGAAAAGAAAAATGACGGAGCAGGCGATCTTATCAATCTGTTGTTTGAGCAAGCTCTCATGCAACAGAGGGACAAAATGATGGAGAATTTTTCCCACATCCTTCAACATATGCCAATAGAAACAGGCACATCTTCATCAAGTGGCCATTTTGGAATCACCTCGCCTTTCAAGGTACAACTTAATTTTGATATTCCTGTATTTGAAGGACAAATAGATGCAGAAGCCCAAGACAAATGGTTAAATCTGCTAGAAGGTTATTTCTTTGTTCACAAGTTTTCCAATAGAGAAAAGATCGCCTTCGCACTCCTTAAAGATCTCCCTCGTGTCAAACATTGGTGGGAAACTTACTGGGAGCAAAGTTCCACAGAGGAGTTTGGAATATATGGGGTCGAGCCCACTTGGGATTTTTTTGTGGATACGGTAAAGGAACAGTATTACCCCGTTGGCAACTATGAGGACCAGTACATGAGATGGACCACACTACGGCAAGAGAGGGGCTAAGAAGTTCTGAAGTTCACCAATACCTTCCATACCTTACGCACCAAGTTGGGGATCAATAACTCCAAACAACATTTGGTTCTGAAATATTGTGGGGCTCTACATAGATACATCCAAACTGAAATGGATTTTCTGGACATCTCATGACTCGGTGTTGCTTATCGATATGTTGTTAAAATCGAGCATAAATTTAAGCACCAGAACAAATGGGAGTTTGGGTATGCAAATCCACAATAACCAAAGTATGAAAAAGATGGCCCTAACAAACAGTCTCCTGAAAACCAATCCAAGCCACAGGAAAAGAAGGTTCATGGGAAGACAAAGAAGAACACGAGAAAATGGTGCGATTTCCACAAAAGCCCTTGGTACAACACCATTGAATGTCACTCAAAACAGTCATTGGTGGCCGAGATCAAAGACAAGGAGTCGAACCCTGATTCAGAATCTGATTATGAAAATACTGGTAAAAGACAGATCACCAATGCAGACCCCACTACTACTGTCGCGACCGCAACAATTCAACTAGAAGAACCAACAGATCCTGAAGAGGGGGAGTGCCTTTTTCAGTCACGGATGTGGGTGAAGGGGACCCCGCTATATTTTATTTTTTATAGCAGAATCCAGAAGAACCTCATCTTAGCAGAGGTCGTTAAACAGTTGGGATTGTCAACAACACCACACCCGCAGCCATACAACATCAGGTGGCTTCGCCAAGGACGAGATCTTTGTGTCAGCCAACATTGTTGATTTTCATACGGCATCCAGCCCTTCAAGGATGAGATATTATGTGATGTTTCCCCATTGGATGTCTGTGATGTTCTCTTGGGCCAACCATATATATGGAAGCTCCATGTTGTTTATGAGTCTCGACCCTGCAGTGTCATTATTTCTCTGGGGGGTCATCTATACAAAATACCAGAGGTAGTTCTGACTATTGTTGCACCTAAAAAGTGTCACAAGGTAGTATCTCATACTACAAAATTTAGCTTCTTCACAATCTGTTCAAAAGGTGAACAAAAGGATATTGCAACCACTACAGCCTCGGCCCAAGCACCTTCTATCCAACAGAAGCAGGTCGAAAATATCGTAGCAAACTGTAAAGATTCCTTCTGCACAAAAGAATCGCATGTATCCAGACTGGTTAAAATGGTCCAACCCTTCCAGCCACATGCTCATGATAGCCTTCCACAAACCGAGCAGCACGACATCTCCAACAAGGCAAGCAGCTCACCAAGATTCAGTTTCAGCGAACGCTTTTTCCTCTCCCCCGAGCACTTAATGCAATGGATACCATTGCTTCCTAAGGAGGGAGGATTGATCTAGGTGGATATCGGTGGCCACCCACCTTTTCCAACTAGATCAAAACAATTTTCTCGCAATTTTGGCAATTTACTATTTTTAGCAATTTTAACTTTCGGGGCCATTTTGAGGGCCTAAATGAAGGTTTTTCAGGATCAAGCTTCTCAATCATCAAATTCACTATTGAGCCCCCAAAATTAATCTCCTCGATGATACCTTTTCAACGGGCTATCATATGCCTAAAACGAAGATCGTATGCAAAAGTTACAACCCCGAGAAGTTGATGTACTAACTTACCCAAACGGGGCCCACATGACTTTTGGCGCTTCATCTCCTAGGGTTAGGTTTTTGGATGTCTAGGGTTTTGGGCATTCTGGTTTATTGTAAAAATGCCTTCAGAGCCTCACTGTAATCATCTTCTTGCGAATGCGAGTAGCTATCACATCTCTTCTTAGAGATAAGCTGCCACCATTCTAGCGAGTCTTTCACTCTGTATTTTTACAGTCTCTGTACATTTATTTCATTAATAAAAATCATGTATTACTATATATATGTCACTCTTGTTATATTTCCGATATATCTCTGTTATATTGTTCTCTCTCTTGCAATATCTCTAAATATTTTTGTGTTATATCTCCACTCTCATTTCATGCCGAAAATAATCCGAATCAATGGTGGAGCGCCATTCTTGTTGAAGGAAAAGGGGGATCTCCTCCACCTAATTCTATGGGCCAGCTCTTTCATATATGGTTGGTTATGTTCGACCCCCATGTTGATTTTTCAATAAGCTAGGTTAAGCATGTATTTTATTCCATTTTTTCCTTTGTCTTAACAATAAACAATAATGTTGCATCAACCAAGATCATAGGAGGAAACACCATGCACAAGAACACAAGTATCCTGGGAAACCCTTCTCAACAAGGGAAGAAAACCCAGCCAAATCCTTTTCTATATTATTCAAAAGAAATAACTTCACCACCAATAAGACCTAGCACACAAGAGGGTGCTTAAACCCTAGAATACTAGCACCCAAGAGAGGTGAAAACTTTTCCCAAGAAGGTGTACTTGCTGAAATTTCCAAACTTGTATGAAAGATATGATTCCTCAATGGGGAATTTACCTTTACTTATACTAACATGAACCTGTCAATAGAAGTGTCTATTGGAACAACATGGCTGACCTCACTAGCTTATAATATAATTAACATTAATCATATTAATTATATTTTACATTAATTACCAGACACATTAAGGTGGGGTCGACCTGTACCCTTTATATTACAATTAGGGTTACAAGCAGGTCTGACTCTTGAACAATATAGAAAGGGATCTGATACGCCCACTAGTGCTCATCCACTAGGGGCACATCCATAGGGATGTCCATATCTCTGGCTCACTACATTACACAGAAGAAACACTTCTTCACTAGTGCTCGGCCATTAGGATCACATTCACCTGTCCTCGTCCACAGACATGTCCACTCAGCAGATCTTATTTCCCACCACATTACACAGGAGATTCATCTAGAGTTTCTCATCAAATATTATGCTCAGAGGAGGCTAATACATCATCTTCATTTATGTTCTCATGATGATGCACCCAACACTTTGGGATTTCACATGTTCACCTTGTGCTCAGCCACAGGCATGTCCAACTCTGCAGATCACATTTCTCACTGCGTTACACAGGAGAATCATCTGGAGTTCTTCTCAACTCTCTGTATGGAGGAGGTCATCTCTACGTTCCATCTCTGTCTCAGATAGAAACCACACACCCTTCTCAGGGGCTTTCTCTCAAGTTTGTAAGCTAGAGAATTTCTCACATAACTGCAATGATCCACATATCACAGGTTTGTAAGCTGGAGAATGTCTCACATAGTTGCAATCATCAACACTCCCTCTCAGCTAGGGAGGCATTCTTCATCATGCCAAGTCTCACAAGGATCTACTTTGAATTTTGTCTTGGCTGGAGTCATCAACACTCACTCTTAAATAGGTAGGCTTTCTTCATCAATTTAGTTTGGTGAAGATGTTTGCAATCTGCTCATTTGTAGGAAGATATTGCATGTGTACGATTTTCCTCTACATCATATCTCTGATATAAGGATATTTCATCTCATCGTGTTTCGATCCATCAGAAAACACTGGATTCTCAAGGAGTTTTACACACAGCTCTTGGTTATCGTCATAACATCCATCTCATGGTCAAGTAAATCTGTCAGAAGCTTGTGAAGCCACATTGCTTCGCACACTCGATGCTATATACTCTACCTCTGTGGTACTCAAGGCCACAAGGTTTTGTTTCCTGCTGCATTAGGAAGCCATGGAAACCTTCACTGTATGAAAACAATCGGATGTGCTCTTCCGGTCCACTATACTTTCTGCTCAATTTGAATCGGCATATCCTACAAACTCAAGTTTACACTGGAGGCATATCTCATGGAATATCCAACTGTGTATCGTATATATCTCAATACATGTTTTATTGTTTTCTAGTGAGTCTGTCTCGATTGACTCATGAAATTACTAAGCACATTCACTTCATGGCATGAATCAAGTCTGGTGTTAACCAGATACACCAGTGATCCAATCAGTTGTGGATCAGTCTCATCTGAATCATCATCAATATTTTTCTTTAAATCCATCACGATGGATTTTGCATTCTGTCATACTAAACTTCTTTAATATTTTCACTGTATATTCTCAGTAAAATCTCATTGGTCCTCTGTAATACTTATTGTCCCAAGAAGTAGTACATCATACTCAAATTCTTCATCTCTAATTCAGAAGTCAAGGATTACTTGTATCCAACATCAAGGATTTCTCAATAAGTCATCAAAATCAGGCTCTCGTCACCAACACTGTAATAATATAGGTTTTGGATCAGCAACACGCTTGTTGAAATCCAAGATCTTATAGATCCACTTGGAGGTTACCATGAAATTCCCTTCTGGTCCTTGAATAATATCTTATACATCATTCTTTAAGATATATTTATATTCTTATGTTATGACATCTTGCCATACATGTTCTCATGTTTCTTCTCTAAGACAAGGAGGCTCAACATCAATGAAGTGGATCATGACTAAAGGATAGCTTGAAAATCTCTTTTGCTTTCTTGGGGTGTGCCTTGAGAGGCTTTTATGTTTCTCTACCTCTTGCAGAGTGAGTCTAGGTAGGTATTTTATGCCCTACTACAATATCTCTAAACATATCAACTGGAGAAACTGGATCAACTGGAATAACGTATGTCTCCCTCTGAACTGCTGAAGGGGGAGAAGATATTGTTTCACTGTCAATCTCCATCTAAGATTCTGTGGATCCTTGAAAGGCTATCTCTTATTCAAGGACAACATCTCTGCTTGTCTCAATCTGTCTCTAGCCAGGGATGTCGATCTTGGAATGTATTTTAAGATTCATTGTTTATCCCATAAATGTATCCTTTCTCCCTGAAGGGTCTAGCTTGGACTTATTCTCTTTGGATACATGAAAATACATTGGGAACCTAGATATCCTGAAGTGTTTAATATCAAGCTTCACTCTGGTGAAGGCTTCTTCGAGAGTTATGTTTTTCAAAGTCTAGTGAAGACTCTTGTTCTAAACATATACTATGTCATGCATGCTTCTTCCCATAGAATTATAGAAGGATTATGATCATGTATTATTGCATTGGTTGCCCCAATGATAGTTCTATTCTTCCTCTTTCTCAAATAGTTTTGACTCCCTCTGAGTCAAGTGGCTCCCTCTGCAAGATAAACATCTTCCTTTATTGTTAACTTGTTTGGAACAAGAAAACAAGAGGAACCAAAACAAGAATATATCCTAAAGGATAATAATGGGTGCATCTCTAGAATTAAAACAATTTAAGGATTGGTGTTACAGCTACAACACCTACTTGTAATGTAGAAAAGTTTAGAAATATGGGTTAGAGGATTGACAATTACAACAATCAAACCAGGAGTCTTCACTTTGAGTGTGTTGTTCCTCTGAATGCACTGAGATCCCTCTAGATCCATGACTTCAACAAAAGGTTCCTTCCTCCTACAATTTCCCTCGTGACAATGATACAAATAATATATATACAAGTGCATACTTGAGGGTGCTAATATGATTTCTCCAATGGATCCTGGATGATCTTTTTCCTCTTAACATCTTCATGAAGGAGGTATGTCACAATGACACCTTTTTTTATTACCCACAATAAGTCTTCCTTTGAAGTCTTGTCTTCTAGAAACTTGAGGCTGATTGATCCATCAAGCTTAACTTCCATCATAGTTTTGTTCATCATAATTTTAGATTCTTCACAACCCTTTGTCAACTGGGATAGAAAACCTAATGGATGGGCTAGGCTATCACTTTTAGGTTTTGTTGGAATTATGACTGCCAAAAATAATCCTTTGAAATATGAGAGAACACTGGTGAGTTGAAGAGCTCTTTCAATGAGTTGCAGAAACCCTAATACTGAAATTTCTGCAGAAATTAGCGAAACCCTAGAAACCCTACGGTCAAAAATTGAAAATGCTCGGAATTTCATTATGAGAGTCTCTGGAGGAGGTCGTACTCTCCTATGCCAAAAATAGGCCCAACTTCCAAGTATTAAGGGATGAAATTGAGAAACAAGGAGGGTCGTACGGAATTTCTAGAAACCCTAGGAGGGTCATACGGTTCTGCAAAAAGAGGACGGTTTGCCTTGAAGTTTTGTGCAATGGGTTCTTCAAGACCTATGCTCTGATATCATTTTGATTTTTCAATAAGTTAATTTAAACATGAAGTTCATTCCATTTTTTCATTTGTCTTAACCATAAACAATAATGTTGTAGCAACCAAGATCACAAGAAGAAACACCATGCACAAGAACACAAGAAGTATCCTAAGAAACCCTTCGCAACAAGGGAAGAAAAACAAGCCAAATCATTTGCTATATTATTCAAGAGAAATACCTTCACCACCAATAATACCTAGCACACAAGAGGGTGCTTAAACCCTAGAAGACTAGCGCCCAATAGAGGTGCACACTTTTCCCAAGAAGGTGTACTTGCTTAAATTTCCAAACTTGTGTGAAAGATATGATTCCTCAATGGGAAATTTACCTTTACTTATACTAACCTAAACATGTCAACAGAAGTGTCTATTGGCACAACATGGCCAACCTCACTAGCTTATAATATAATTAATATTAACTAGATTAATTATCTTTTACATTAATTACCAGTCACATTAAGGTGGGGCCAACATGTACCCTTTACATTACAATTAGGGTTACAACCAAGTCTTACTCTTGAACAATATAGCAAGGGATATTATACACCCACTAGTGCTCATCCACTAGGGGAACATCCATAGGGATGTCCATATCTCTGGATCACTGCATTACACATAAGAACCACTTCTTCAAGTGTGCTCAACCACTAGGATCACGTTCACATGTGCTCGTCCACAGGCATGTCCACTCAACAAATCTTATTTCCCACTACATTACACAAGAGAGTCATATGGATTTTCTCATCAACTCTTTTGCTCAGAGGAGGCTAATACATCATCTTCATTTCTATTCTCATGACGATGCACCCAGCACTTTGGGATTTCACACGTTCACCTTGTGCTTAGCCATAGGCACGTCCAAATCTGTAGATCACCTTTCTCATTGTGTTACACATGAGAATTATATGGAGTTCTTCTCAACTCTCTGTATGGAGGAGGTCATCTCTACGTTCCATCTCTGTCTCGGATAGGAACCACACACCCTTCTCAGGGGCTTTCTCTCAGGTTTGTAAGCTAGAGAATGTATCGCATAGCTGCAATGATCCACATCTCACAGGTTTGTAAGCTGGAGAATGTCTCACATAGCTGCAATCATCAACACCCCATGCTTTGGCTTCACCTTAGGATCTTATCGAAAACTCAATGAACCATATCCTCAACCATATCCCTCATTTTCTCATGGTGGTTGTGCCTCTCAAGCCTATATATTGAGGGCTCTCCAAGGTGAAGAGAGGAGCTAATCAATCAAAGTATCATCATTTTGATCTTGGTAGATTCATGCAAGGGGATGGAAAATGATGTCTTGGAGAGGTTATTTCTACATCAATCATGGTCTATAAGTATTCTCTTTGGGTTCACATATGAATATACTTGGCCTATTTCTTTCAAGCTTGTGTATTCTTGCATAGGCTTGTCTATTGTTTCTTCAATCTTCATAGATGAATTTTTTTTACCTGATCAAATAGAGTAGGAGACAGTTGTTTCTCTTTTTTTCCCATTGTAGGTATCAGGGTGTGCCAAGGAGTTTGAAGATCAAGCACATGGATTGGAAGTAGAGAGGACAAACTTTGAAACAAGTTACATCATGCCCTTTCTCCCTCTCTCTTTTTGATTGGTTAAAGAAAGTTTATAGGGATGTTAGTGTCCACTTGTAGTGTTTTTGTTTTGGTATAGGGGTCTAGTAATCCAAGGGAGGTTTCATCTGTCTGCAAATGAAACATTCTATAACAGAAATTGGTGACTCCAATAGCAAAGGACTTTGACTAGTCTTACCTTGGATCATCTAAATCCTTTGCCTCTCCTTAGATCTTGTTTTTTTATTCATTATGATCTATTTCCCCTTATCTCTTATTCACTGAAGAGATCACAGAGTCATTGATTGAGTTTTCTAAGTTTTTATCCTTTTTGAGCAAGTTTTTGAACTTTTAATAAGGGTGGCACTCCCATGCAGTTCACTACATGGCACCACTTACCTCATTGGCGCTCCCCAGAGGCCTACTAGAGGGAGTCATTAGTTGACTGGATGTCCCCTAGAACCTCATAAAGAGTGCCATTCCCCTAACTGTCTCTCTATCTCCTTGAGAATAGGGGCACCATTCCCCTTGTTTTCATGATTTTTCCCCTTTTCGCTTGCTCTTTTCGAGTCTAATATTGAGGGCATTTTTTCCCAGAGACTCCCGATTGTCTTTGACTTTGTTTAGCTTGATAATTTGACAGTTATCACTCATTTATGTTTCTCCTTTGAGTTTGCAAATTTTCTCCTAGTTGTGATCCCCTTGGGTTAACAAGATCCCTTGGTTCTTTCTACCTTTGAGTTTGTGTGATCTTCGTCTCACAAACATTTCAGATTGCTTGGTTGTTTAAGATTTTTCAACAAATATGGTTTGCAAAGTTTGCTTGGTATTGAACCCTTTTGTCTTCATTTGAAACATCTCACTTTTCTGGATGATCCGAACTATTTTTCTTACCACAACCCAACTCGATTTTTGTTTCTTGTTTCTCTTGTTTTGAAGATTTCCGTGAGTGCTTGTCCTCTTTCTCCTTCGCATATTTGAGTTATTGATTGAACAAGTTATCCCCTACTTGTTTTCTTTCAGCTCTCATCATTTTGAGTGTGCTTTGTTTGATTTCTTTTTTCCTTGTATTTCTTTGTGTCAAACATAGATGTCTTTTCATTCCATTTGAAAAGTTAAGAAGCTAAAATTTTTCACATCTCCTTGCATACATAATCAAACGAAGACACTTTTTGCATTCATTAGGAAGTTTGTTTTGGTTTATGCTTGGAAAAAGAGCTAGATTTTCATGTGCATTTCGGTTTTTCGAAACATTTGCTTGGTAGTTTAGCACCATATTGATCCCGAAAATTGAAAGTTGCATTGTTTTGAGTGCTTGCTTGTGTTAAGAAGAATAGAACTCTTCTCCTTCCCATACATAGTATTCATTGAAAAGAACGAACTGCATATCATTATTTTTCATTCTATTGGATTCAAGTCTCTCTCACATCATCAGTTCCATCTCTGTGAACCCTTTGAGTGAAAATCCATTAAAATCAACCATGCACTAATAAAATCATCTAGAACATTTTTTGGTTTTAGAAAACTAACAATAGCACGGGATTAGGGTATTTGGACTAGGAAAAGTGAGTAAATTGTCCAAATACTACTAAACAGACTGTAGATCACTAAAGAGTGTATAAATCCAACTTTTGTATAAGAATAGTCGGGAACCCCCTTTCACACAGGGGATAAACACGAGGTCGTGTGCGGGAGAGAAACAAATATTACCCCTCCAAAGCTTGACCAATCATAGCGGAAAGAGCGTATATTGGGGGTTTTTCTTGAGAAACCACTAGTTTCATTTGGTATCGATGCTTCGTGAACTTTGAATCCATGTGGGGTCTTCTGGAGTCTTATCAGTCCACTTGTCTTCAGTTCTCTTGAAGAGCTTCGGACTTTGATACCCTTCCCACACATTCGGTCCCGAGAGTCGACCGTACCCGCCTAGAGGCTAACTGCGAAAAGGTATCCTTAGTGGCCTTTCCTAGGTACCTACGGAGGTGACTATGGGGGGTGTTATCCATCAAAGTTGCACTAGGAAGGACTTCCAGTGAGCCACCAAAGTTTGAACATTGGTTGTTCAAAATTCAGAGTTCAGAAGTTCAGTCGGTCGTAAAGTCCACCCTTTTTCTTTTACATTTCCATAAAAAATTGTAATAAGAGATGTTGCATGATGAAATTGTAAAAGGTCTTAGACACATTAAGTCCTAAGTGGGAGTTATACTCTGGAGTGCTTTTTTTACTTACTAATTATATTTTGTTGTTTTCAGGCAATTTATAATTTATGAGTTTTTTCACTCGCATCCTCCAGAGCTGGAGTATATGCCCATGGTTAGGCTTGAGAATGGATCTAAGCCTAGTGTCTAATGTATATTACCATGGTAAACATTCTCCTAGAGTCTTATAAAAATGTACTAAGTCCCCCTTAGGATTTTTTAATTTTTTCAGCGAATTAAAAAATTGCCAGAATTCGGCAATTTTTAATTAAAAAATAAAGATGTATTAAAAAAGTGGTACTAGGGGACTTAATAGGCCATGGGGATGCTCATTTTTGGACCTAGAGCACCCATATTACCTAAGTACCCACTTAGTTGAGCAAAAATAGTGATTTTAATCACTTAAAAG
>JASDQU010100233.1:98225-131473 GCA_032191745.1 Picea mariana | reverse complement strand
AAAAACAAGGGCAAATCCAAGAAACCTTCTAATGAGCAGGATAATTCAAATATTGTTGATACTCAACTGACTAGGAATCCTAAATCTCCTTGTATGATTTGTGAGGAACAACACTACACGAAATACTACCCTCATTGTGAGGTTGTTGCTAAATATATGAAGGGTACCTCCCAAATGGTTCAACAACAACATTTGGTTACACAAAACCATGTCCCTTCACAAGGAGGTGACCCAGGTCATTCCCACCATGGGGATGCTTCCATGAGCACCTCTGAGGTGTACATGTTTAATACGGTTAATGTCACGAATCGAGAAAATACTTATGACACTCCTCCAGGTGATCAGTCTAAAGTAAAGGTTGTCGATCAGCCCTCCATGTCCACTCCTCCCCCATATTCCAATCCTCTTCAGATTGAGAAGTCGATTTATGATCCAGTGTTGCACCCGCCCAAGAACGCAATTCACAAATAGACATTTAATCCAAATGCAAGTGCTACCAAAAACTGCAATATTGTTGAATATTTGGCACAAGTGCCTTGTGCAATGTTAGCCCTCGAACTTCTATAGAATTGTCCAAGTCAACGTAGAACCCTATTGTCAACCATTGGAGCTATGGATCTTGAGGAATCGAATCAGATTACATTTAATCTAGACTATTTTAAGGAGAGGATCTCCCACCACTTAGTTTTCCAAATTAAAATTTTGGTTGGCTGGAAGAATATTCATCGCACTATTTTGGATGAAGGAGTCTCCACCTGTGTCATGTATTTTCCTTGCTAGAAATCCCTTGGTTCTCCTAAACTTACCCCGTCTCCCACCACCTTGACAACATTTGATGGACATGGTTTCCAACCTCATGAACTCTTGCAATATTTCGTTGTGACATTGAAGGGTAAGATCGTTTTGATCGATATCGAAGTGGTTGACACACCCCTAGATTATAATTTTTTACTTGATCGTAGTTGGTTCTATGCGATGACTGTCGTCGCATCTTTGGTGTTTCTTATTTTACAATTTCCCCATCAAGTAAATATTATCATTGTTGACCAACTTGACTATACAACTCCTGATCTCCACAATGTTGTAGTGAATAATGTCCCTTTCTAGGAAAGAATAGTTTTGAGAGTGTAGGAGTAGGTCTCCTTAAGGATTCCTCGCTCATGGGGGTTTTTCCTTTCCCTTCTCCTCCCACCTCGAAGGTTTCCTTGTTAAATATGATTTTGACTCAGGTACAAAAATCCTTTGAATTATTGTATCTTTTGGTAGTACCTGGTCTCAACGAGCATAGTTCTTTTAATGTGTCAAGCTCGTTAAAAAATGAAATGGATGCTTACGAGCATAGTTCATTGTCTCTGTTGATCTCGTTAAAAAATGAAACAGACCCCCCTCCATTTGAATCGAGTCTCACTTCGGATCAAATACTTGAACCTTCTTTTTCTCCACCTAGTGAAAGTGTTCCCATTAGTAACCAAATGCCTAAATGAGGAAAGACGAAGAGTCGTCAGAGGAAATGACACTTGGGGGGGAGGTCTCCATCCCCTGGACATCATATTGGAGCAAAGCCACTAGATTCTACCAAAGAAACTAGGGGAAAAACACCTCTAGAGAAACATGTTTCTAGGAGTGATCCTCGCTTAAGAGTCGTTCTCATCGTAACCTAGTAGTCTTTTCTAGAACGATCTTAGTCTTTGTTCTTTCTCATGCTCATAAATACATGAGAATAGGTTACCAAGATCAGTATGTGTTATTTCTCATGCTCTTTAATACATGAGAATAGGTTACCGAGTATACTCGTAAAAGTTGTATAAAAAAGGAACTCTTTGGAGTTTCCTTTAATCTTTCAAACTCTCTAAACATGAAAATATTGTCGAATGAACTTTCTTCTTTTCACACTCTTTAAAAAGGTTTTGAAATGGCATCTTTCGAGTGGTAGTTTATCTCTTTTTCGGCCTCGCGAGACTAATTACGAAAAAATAATACTATAATCAATCATTATTAAAATAGTTATCCCCTATATTGTTTTACCAATTTTTCAGGCTTGGGAGACTAAATTTACGAAAAAGTCATCCATGGAGTCATATTTAAGTTCTTTTCAAACTCTCTAAACATGAAAAAATATCAATTTTACCTTCTTTGGGCTCGTAAAACTATGCATCGAAGGACCTATGTGAGTCCAATCTCCAGGACCCATATGGGACCTAACCCCTCCTCCCTCAGGTTCATTAAACATATGTCGAGGGGCACATTCAAAGGATGAGCTATACCGAGCATATTTTATCCTCCTCAAGCTCGTTAAAAATAAAGAGGTACTCATCTATCTAGATGGGAGAAAAATTGAAGGAAGTGGGTCACCTTTTTTTGGAATCCTTTATGGTAGCTATTGTCGCCCTTGAACATGGCACTTGTTTTTGTTTTATCTTACAGTTGGGAAATATTATTGTCTCTGAGTCATACCAATTCCATATGTCACTATATTTTTCCGTTCTAGTTGAATAATTCTCTTTTGTCATCACATTATTTTCTTGGTACTTGTCTAGTCAATGCTTCCAATTCAGTTGACTGCCTCATCATGTTCAAGGGAAGTTTCACCTCAAACCATCCATCTGCAGTATTACCAATTTCCATTTCTTGTGTCAGTCCATACTCATTTGATCCACCATCTTACATCACTTTCCTGTGTCAGTTTCATGTTAATGATGGGGGATACATCAAGGCCCTCCTTCAATGAATCGTTTCATGTCGACATCAACACATCATCCGGGAATTAGACTTAGAAACCAGTTAGTACCTTGGGACTTGCATGCCTCCTCACTTTTGACTGTATGTTTATAGCATTGACCTCTGATTGGATGATTCCATGAATGTTCGACCTCAACTCATTTATTCACATTCGTTGGAATGTATTAGGGTACCTTAGTACCTCAACTCATTTATTCACATTCGTTGGAATGTATTAGGGTACCTTAGGATTCATTGTCATCATTGGTGATTTCCCTCGCACTTGTTAACGGTTTACTTCAATGACTGGTAATCAAGTGGTTTCTACCATGTTCGACATCAAATCATCTATTCATATGGCTAGATTCGTACTGCATCGAGATTGGGACAAAGACCCTGGGTTGGGTGCTCACTCTATTATGTGATTTACCCAGGTTATGATGGATATAATTTGAGCATGTAAAATATTTCGGTACAATCACCATGCTAGAAATATTATTTATATATATACTATCACATAAATCCACATTGTATATGTTTGTGGCCATGTTTTTTCATCTCATAGATCCACTGTGTATTTTTGTGGCTACGATCAGTTCATGTCATGGAGTTATGGATCCACATTGTATCTCTGGTGGCCATATCCTTAGCCAATATTCTCATGGATCCACAGTGTATTGGTCAGTGGCCATGCTTTGATTCATCTCATATTCTAAGCATAGGTATTCATGCCTCAGAAATGGAACATATATTATTATTGTTTGATGATTGTTTGTAGCTTCTACCAGGTTCTCCCACTCTAACACCCTTGGATTGAAGAATTTGTAAAGTGTTTTGTCCATCAGTTTCTCTTATGACCTCACTCTTTAGGGGGAAATCTATTACACACCAAAATTGCACACCTAGGTATCTCACCCTAAGTGTCACAAAGTGATGTATGCACTTCGATAAGTGTCACATGCACTGTTGCAAGTGTCGTATGCACCTTCTCATGTGTCACATTCACTTTGTGAGGTGTCTCCACCCCTTGACACCATAAAAACATTTGTTCATGACCCCTAATTAATATGGGAGGTAGAAAACCATCATTTCTAGGTCAAAACACACCTTTTCCTTGGAAACTTTGACCTATTTTTGAGCATTTATGAAGGGTGGCACCCCCCTTGACATGTTGGGGGAGGGTCATGGTGATCCCTCTGCCATGTTATGGGAGCTCCACTTCTAGGATGGTGCCCTATCTCTCACTATGGGGGAGCACCATTATTTTTGAGGGAAAAGGGGAATCTTCTCCACCTAATTCTATGGGCCTACTCTCTCATATAGGGTTGGTTATGTTCTACCCCCATGCTTTGGATTTACCTTAGGATATTATTCAAACCTCAAGGATCCATATCCTCAAACATATCCCTCATTTTCTCATGGTGGTTGTGCCTCTCAATCCTATATATTGAGGGCTTTCCAAGGTGAAGAGAGGAGGTAATCAGTGAAAGTATCATCATTTTGATCTTGGTAGATTCATGCAAGGGGATAGAGAAGGAGAGATTTGAGAGGTTGTTGTTGCATAAATCATGGTCTGTAAGTATTCTCTTTAGGTTCTCATTTGAATATGCTTGGCCTATTTCCTTCAAGCTTGTGTATTCTTGCATAGGCTTGTCTATTGTTGCTTCAATATTCGTAGATGAATTTGTTTTACCTAGTCAACTAGAGTAGGAGATATTCGTTTCTCTTTATTTCACATTGAAGGTATCAAGTTGTGTCAGGGAGTTTGAAGATCAAGATCAAGGATTGGAAGTAGCGAGAACAAACTTCAAAACAAGGTACATCATGCCCTTTCTCCCTCTCTCTTTTTGATTGGTTAAAGTAAGTTTATAGGGATGTTAGTGTCCACTTGTAGTGTTTCTGTCTTGGTATAGGGGTCTAGTAATCCAAGGGAGGTTTCATCTATCCTAGACAAAAAATTATGTAACAGTCTATTAATAGTTTATTGTGCTTCTTCATTACATTAAAAGCATTCTAACAATTTTATATATTAACCTTTTAATCTTAATCTATGTGCTATGCTCGAGATGATTGATTATACTTTGGTCATTTTGCACAAAAACCAAGTCGTGTAAATTATTTTTAATAGCATAACAATTCTTCAATTATATTCATGTTTATTTCTAATTTATAATAGAATAACCATACCGCTAGGTATACGAAAACAAAATGCACATTGATAGATATTTACATGTTGATTCCCGCCACCATCTAGCCCAAAAAAGTGGGGTCATTAGCACTATTGCAACTAGAGTGATTAAAGTTTCTAATCAAGAACACCTTAATCAAGAAATGCAACATCTCTCTGCATTTTTCAAGGGCAATGGCTACCATTATTATCGAATAAAAAATGTTTTCCAGAAATTTTGACATAATGAGAGGAATACAAACAATGACTATACCACATGCCCAAAAACCACTCTTTATTATATCAAAGGAACTTTAGAAAACTTGGGAGTATATTGAGAAAGAGAAAAATAAAGACCATATTTTCCCCTCCAAACTTCGTAAGAAAGAAGTTGTATATGGTGAAAGATGTGGTTGATCCCAAACAAAAAAAGGGGGTCTATGTCATCCCATGTTCATGTGGAAGAATATATGTTGGGGAAATGGGTCATCCATTTCAAACCATGATGATTGAACATTGTGCAGATGTTGTTCACAATTGTGTAAAAACATTGGCACTTGAGAAATAATCAACAAACACAATGCACCAGATTCAGATGGAGGATGCTAAAATCATATAAGCATTGATAATTTCACTAAACATCATATCAGAGAAGTGATTGAAATTGAAAAACTTGAGAATACCCTAAATAGGGATGATGTATAGATATCTAGTAACGCATGGAAACATGTCATTAATAGATGCAGGAAGAAACCTAGAGTTCCTTCCTTTAGTTACTCAAAATTGGATAAATTGTCTTATTAATTATCTTTCTTTCTTTCCAAATATGACATGATATACAAGAAACAAATAAGTTGTTATTGTATATTTTTTTATATCATCCAACCTTGCTTCTAATTGCACTCTACCACCTTGTCCTTTTGGCAGTTAGTAATCCTTGATGATGGGATTTGCATGAAAAAGGTCGAAACATTGGTTAATAAACTTAATCGCAAGATCCATCAATTTTCAAGCTTCAAAAATACCTTCATTCTTTAACAAAATGAATCTTTAATTATTTGACAAACACCCTAAAACTTTATAATCATTTTCATTTTTTTTAAATGGTTTCAATTACAATGATTCAATGTTTTTTTTTCGACAACAATGCTAAAGATCCATTATCATATTGCATTTTATCATTTGTCTATAAGAAATATCACTTATATCAAAGGTGCTTTTAATTTCAAATATTTTATATTTTTTAAATATAAGATGAGAAGCACCTAGATGGGGTGTTAACAAGTGGGGTTTGAACATATTGTTCATCTGCCATTTTGAAAACCATGGAAGGCTCCTCAAGTTAGGTGCAGGTTATGGGTACAGGTGTTGGTGTGAGGAAAATGTTAGGGGGGAGGTTGGTTCTCTCCAACCAAATGAAAACATGATTAAATCCATAGGGATGTATTGTTGCAAGTACACTGACACAACCAAAGGGTTTTCTTTTGACCTCAACCTTTCAAGTGGATGCAACAGCGGGGAGTATGATATCGTGAAGTGGCAAGATAATGAAGGTTATGAAGGAATAATGTTTGTGGATGGGTATCCCTGAGGGTTAGCTAAAGTGGTCTTGAGCCTGACGTGAGATCTCTCCCCTAGTGATTAGTTGGGGAGGTCACGGGTTCGACTATCTTAATTCCCTTGGGGTGAGGCTCCATAATCAGGGCCGATGGTTTACCCCATTTACCATCCATGGATCATGCAGAAGTACTCAGATGGTTTTACGCGATGATTTCCTAGAAAAAATGTTTGTTGATGGGTGAAGAATTATCTTTATAGGTATTTGAAATGCAACTATGTTAAAATCATGTTGGTTCATGGATTTTCAACTAGAAAGGGAATGGGAAAGGAGATGGATCCCCCCATGACCCTTTTCTACCTTTAGCTCCAGTTAATTAGTCTTTCATTCTTAGGCTTGGGTGTTGTTTAAGAGGGAGGTTAGTATTGTTTTGGAGTGTGAAGGTTGGACTTTCTTTGGCCTATGCTCCCACTCAGAAAGTGAATTTTTGGGTTTTGTTTCTCCCCTCATCAATATCTCACCCCATTTCGTTCATCCTCACTATCAAGTGTGGCCTTTGTGGTCGTTCCAGCATCTTGGATGGGGTTTATCTCCTAACAACATGGTTTGCATCTTAGGTAGGAGTGTGGAGGAGTACAAGAGGAAAGCAGGGAAAATGGAAAGACGACCCTCAACCTCAAAAGATCCATTGTTATCATCCAAATCTACATAGAAAGCCTAGGAAGTTGAGCAAGTGTTTAAGGGGAAAGTCCGAACAGAGACCAAGTAGGAGGTAGAGGGGATAGAGAGGGAAGTCTAAGATAAGAAGCAGACCCTCTCATATGAGTAAACTCTGTAAGAAGTTGAGGGATGGGTTAAATACCTAGTTCATTAAAGGACTAGGAAGACAAAAAATTTCAAATTGGCAAAGACATCTTGGTTGGTAAAAACGTTAATTTCCCAAGCTTTAGGTAACACAAGGGGAGAGCTCTAGAATATTCTTCACACAATTAGAATTTTCGAGGGAAAGTTTGAAGCCATGTGAAAAGTGGTCTTAAGAATTGGCATCTATGTTTTACAGGTTGGTGAGTGTGTAGGCACATCCATGCAATAGATGGCATCCTCGAGCTCAAAAGGTACTCATGCAAACCCCATTATCATGAATGATGACCCTCAATTTGCTAAAATTGCTCAGGAACAAAACATGGAGACTGAGATGTTGGTCGAAGCTTTTAGAGAGGATGGACCTCACTCTCCTTGGGCATGATGTCTATTTTGTGTTGTCTCTTTTATTTTTTATGATAGTATAGACAGCCATAGGCAGATTAATCATACTCATAGTCTCTTTTTGTAAATGTTTTTTACAATACTCTAATAAAATGGTCATGAACAATTATGATGATACTCTACTTGTAGTGGTATTGGTTTCCCTCGAGGTAAACCCTTATCAAAAATTATTGTAAATTTTATGTGCGTATAATATAAGGATTTAGCAATGGTTTTTTATTTTGTTTTTATTTTTTTTTAAAGATGAGAAGGAATTTTCATCATAGTAATTTACTTTTCAAAATTTTATTATGGAATACATAAAAACTACATCATTTCCTTAATTTCTCTACATTGTATCACTTTGAAAAGACAAATAAATTATATGTGAATAAATATGGTAAAAATAAATCTACATTATTATGACCTTGTAAAATTAATTTAAGTAATTTTTAATTTGCATATATAAATTTATTTGAAACCTTAAAATTATAACACATTGCTAACTCCTTTTTCTATGTAATTTGCACATTATTAAGTCTTCTATGTGATTTAAAATAGAGAAAATATGTATAATTAAAGAATTTTCACTTTCTACATATTACATTTTAAAAAATGTAATTAATTTTTTTTTTAAATAATTAATATTAATAAAACGTATAGTTTTTAATAATTTATGATTATAATATTATTTTTCAAACTATTATATATATATGTGTGTGTGTGTGTGTGTGTGTGTGTGTGTTTATGTTTAGGGAACTCTTTCTAACATTATTACACATTTCATCCAAAAATATGTCATTTAGCATGTATAATTGATCATTTTTTCTATTATGTGGATACTTATTAGTCCCTGCCGAAGGTGTAGAAGGCCTATAGTGATCGATAATTTGTTGACTTCATATTAGTTTGTCCTTTGACCATTTTTTTTTGCATAATCTCTATTGTTCGAACTAGAGAACTAAAAACATTATTTTTTATATAATAAAAAAAACCTTGTATGTCATGATCTCATTGGATAATAGATTCGAGGTCTTATTGCCAGCTTCGTTATTCCCAATGTTTTATATGTTAACGTATCCAAAGTTTTTGATCATCTACGGTCTTTTTGAATTTTTACTATTTTTATTTAAATGTTTAGATATCCAAAGTTTTGAACATCAAGAGTCAGTTTTTTATTAGTTGACTTCATATTAGTTTGTCCTTTGACTATAATTTTTTTGCATAGTCTCTATTGTTCGAACTATTTTTATTATTATTATTATTAAGTACTTAAAGAGGCATTTTGATTATTACATACGTAAACAGGCCTGTCACACTGCATTCTTTCTTAAATGTTTACACAACACGAGGCCCTTGAACGGTTCTGACAGCCTTAAATGTTTACCTGACAAGCCTCATAGCCTTAAATGTTTACTTAACATGCATGTTACAATACATTTTCCTCCTATTTTTTGATACAATCTTGTCTGTAGTGAATTTGGGCAATATTGTTCTTCACCATCATTACTAGTTCATTGGTTGATGCTTGCTTGTTGGTTCGTTGGATGTTGCTTATTGTTGTTTGATTCAACTTTGCAAAGTAGAGGTCCTGCAGCTGTAGTTGGACCTCTTGGTGTATGTTCACTGGTTTGTTGTTTGCTGATTTCTCTTGTTTTCTTCAACTTTGCAAGGTTGAAGTCCTGCACCCGCAGTTTGACGTGTTCTTGCGCTTTGTAGGGTTGAAATCATGCACCCTTGTTTGCTTCAACTTTGCAAGGTTGGTTTCCTGCATCCGCAGTTGGACCTGTTGTTGTAGTTTTCATGGTTGGGATTATGCATCCGTGATTGGAACTGCACTTCTGTCGTTCCCCATTCACTGGTAAGTTTCGGTGCCATGGTTTCATTCCTATTCGTTGTTTGTTGTTTATTATTTGCAGTTTGCAAGTAAGAATTTTCAATACTAGGAATGCCTGAATGAAAATACTCTTGCAAAACATCTTTGTATGTGACTATTGTGACCAGAGAAACAAGAGTGTATTGATGTCTTGTTCTTTTTCTTGAATGTCAATGTTTGACACAGAACCCACCTCTGTCACAGCCATAGTGACATATAAAAAAGGAAATAAAATTTTCTCCTCATATTTTTTGTTCCTGAAAACCATACATTTGGTGCATTTTTTTTAGGTTGTTCCCTTCAAAAATGTATTTTTCCCCTTTGAATGTAAATGCTGGACACATAACCCACCTCTGTTGCAGCCATAGTGACATATAAAAAAGGAAATCGAATGTTATCCTCATATTTTATGTTCCTCAAAACCATACGTTTGGTGCATTTTTTTCAGGTTGTTCCCTTCCAATCACATATGCCCACTTTCATGTCCTGGACATCATACCATAGCTCTTTGGAAAATAGCAATGCAAAGGGGTTTGCAAAACGAATTCAAATTTTTCATTGTGGAGCAAGCATCTACAAGGACCTTGCCATCCTTTCTTTGCAGGTTGTGACGGGGCATGCTTTTATTCTCTGGGTCAAAAACCACATATAGTTGTTGGTTTTATGTTGGGATTTGGGTCTTGCAAAGCATATTCCATCGTCGTTTTCAAATCTGAACCTCGTCTTGTGGAAATGGTTCTTTTTAATCTGAATGGCCAGTTCACTGATTTGTATCAGACTGGATTTCCCAGTACCTATTTTTAGAATATATTCT
Organism: Picea mariana; assembly: GCA_032191745.1. NCBI lineage: Eukaryota > Viridiplantae > Streptophyta > Pinopsida > Pinales > Pinaceae > Picea > Picea mariana. The sequence continues at coordinate 121,095 of JASDQU010100233.1, read as the reverse complement.
TCATGTTGTAATATAATTGAAACATATCAGAATATCTTCTTCACCTTGTAAGATAGTTTAAACCTTAAGAAGTTGTGTTGTGTGTTGGTCCCGTTCCTATGGTAAAAGTCTATAATGCCTAGTTCTTCCGCTTTTGTTTATCTGACAGACCATCTATATGGGTTTTCTCAATGGAAGACATCAAAAAGTCGTTTCAGATCTGTTTTGGTATTGATTTGTGAAGAGTGGGGATGAAAATAAATGGTGAATAGGACTTTAAAACTATATACAATGGCTACTGAAACGCTTATAATATGCACACCTAGAATAAGTTCAAAAATGATATGCCTTAAATACTCGTCCTTTGTGTTGAGCAAATTTATAGTGTTATTTGATTTGTGTTATGTCTTCTATATGGTTCATTGTTCACTATAATTTTTTTTGTTTTTCATATGCTATAGCAACCACGAGGCATTGAATTTGACACGAAGAAGGTTGAAGGATACATAGCAGAATTGGTATGCAGTTCTGAACTTATAGTTTTCATTTTTTCTTTTTTTCCTATTTGCATATTATCTAGATATAGCTAAGAAACATCTTGAAAATCACAACTTAAAATATGAAGCAAGTAATAGATGTTGAGTTCTATGAAATAGATACAAACTCCATTGTACATGACAACATCGACCAGGTATTGCATAGCAATGGGATTTTTAGATTACATGCATTCTCGTATATTGTGGGAGATTGCATCTTCGGTGCACTTCAAGTTCTATTGCATTTCCGTTATTCCTCGACCGACCTGCGCAATGGATTGATAGATCATGTCTTTGCGTGTTTAAAAAATGGTGACGTTGAGGCATTAGAGTCGTATCAATACGAATTAGCATCTAATTTTCTTTGTCAATTGCATGGAATACATGATGTCAGTACATATTTTTCAAAGATGTGGTTGTATGCATCTGCAACTCTGCCTGCACATGAGAGGGGACTTTGGGGAGATACATTTTGTATATGGTGGTTGTCCAAATGGCTGAATATATCAATTGGAATTTGGTCATTAACAAGATATCTACTATTCAACAAAACTACATCTAGGGATCCATATTGCATCTTGTTCCATGATGCCAATCCTATGAGTGGTCATTATGAACCACTACTCTATAGAAAATTATCCATATGCAATCTTGGAGGACCTAATATGTACTTTTCCCTCATCTGCAAAGACCTTCAATCACATTGGAAACAAATAATGCACCATATACACTCCCATGGATTGCACATAGAGACAACTATTGCATCTAGTTGTGGAGATAGTTTGTTCAATGCAATTTTCTATTTGATAGCAACAAAATTCGATGTGCACTTGTTGTGCCTTTACACTTTGCAATCCTTTTTCAATGCAATTATAGGTGGAAGTCAACAGGCATTTAACTGCTTTCATCAACACCTTTTACCATATCTCCTAGAAAGTATGTCGATAATTGGAAGTTGGCAATGCCATATGAGAAAGGATATGTAGAGGGTAGCATATTTTGTTTACAATGAATATCTATCATATTCAGAGTAAATATCCAGGTCTAGTCAGCCCTATCAAATGGTATTGTCCATTCTTATTGTATTGATTCAAACTATGATTGAACAATTGACATCATGTCGTTGAAAACAGATATGCCACACATCCATTATCAACCTTTGATAAGAAATACTTCCAGTTCAAGATCCATTGTCCATGTCACTCAAACTACATCGAATCTGCATAAGTGTTGCATGTTATTTAATAAAAATGAAACTCATCCCAATTTTCATCGGGTCATATAGAGCTTAAACAAAATATGTAGACTAACTTATCACAACTTAAAAAAGGTCATACATGAGAGAGAAAAAATACATTGGTACACTTCCTTCTAGATATATGGGTTGTACAACCGGTCATCATGAGGTGAAAGGGATCTCGACCAAGAAACAAAAAATCACATGTCACAACCTAAAAAAAATTGTTCATGCACAACACAATCGTATTTTCACACGTTTTTTTGAACACAAACATCACATGTCTAATGACAAAGAACATCACCGTTTGCACCATCGAGATGGTGAGGAGGCAATGCTCATAACAAATTTTGATTCCACCTTCAACATGGCTTGTCAACAAGTGAAACTAGTTTCCAATGGCAACCATAAGTTAACCTACCACATGTTGAAAAAATAGATGCGTGAGAGAAACAGGTGCAGCTACATATCCCACAATGGTCATGGTAATGACTGAAAGGAAAAAATCACATATCGTGGCCTAGAGACAACGCCATGCATTGCTAGCAATGAAAACCAACAAACACTTACTATGCATGCTTGTCTAGGGAAGAGAGATGCAAAACAGATCTATATGAAACAAATTAAAGACACACCTTCCATTGCATGTGTGATTTGAGAGCAATTGAATTTCGCAAAAAACACTAAGTCTTTCACCCCTGACTTGCAAACATAATACCTCGTCTTGACACTAAATGATAGAACATTTTCCAGTGGCAATATTTGTCTTCCATGTAAACGATCACTTGAAAATGGAAAACCGCCACACTTTGCAACACCTAACCAAATAAGATGCAATACACCACTATCAGATGTAATTACACTTATAGAAATTGAAGAGAGACTTGTGTCTCTATGAATTTCATTTGCACAAATCATACCTTGGGGATATAAACGACCCCAAATGGACTTAACAAGATCAATTATTAATGTGCATGTCCAACTAGATGTTGTGCAAAAAGCCCTACCACAATTCATTAGCAATACAATGACAATTGTTGTAGCTCTCAAAATACGTTTTGCAATACAAGAATGCATACCAGACAAGTAAAGTGTGTGTGCACGTTGTCATGAAAGCATTAAAGGAATTATGTTCCAGGGCCCTATACAAAGAATAGAACATATGTATAAATGATAACTGGAACAATGTTCTTGAAGAAGGAAATGACAACTCTGGACAGACTTTTGACACTACTAGTGAATATCAGAGAATGAAAGACATGTTGAAACATTGATACATGGATTCACTGACTCACGACGCATTCATGACTTGCAGGACAAGATTGTCGAAATTGCACCTACTGAAGGGCAACGTCCACTTGGAATATTCAAGGACAAGTTTTCTGAGGAAATGAACTTCCCAACATTGTTCTATGGAGATCCATGTCCCAGTGACATCACGGAACGATTCAGATACCAAAAAATAGTTCGATGGGAACTGCTACATTCAAGCGGGGACTTCTCCTATCACATAACAAATTTGTTTTTCAAAACATTGCGCATAATAATTGAGAAAGTTCTCTCTTGCATGTGGGTGCTAATAAGAAAAGGCCAGCTACAAGGAAGAAATCCATTGGCCAAAGATGTCAAGTACAAAGAAAACCTAGAAAAAATCCTAAAATGTGATATTGGATACATAGATTTCAAAAACATTTGCATCTCTCCCGACTATTTGCAACAAAACAAGAAAAAAAAATTTGCACTGATCCGACAATTGGGACCCCCAACTTTTTTCATCACATTTACAAGTGCAGAGCATTGTTGGGATCCATTGGTGGCTACGGTGTCTGCATTGTATAGGAACAGGAAAAGGAAAAAACAAATTGATACATTGGAAAATGATGGCATTGACTACCTCATAAGAAAAGACCCAGTGACATGTACGCGTTACTATAAGCATAGAATAAATGATTTGAGGCAATTGATATGTCATGATGAAACGTTCTTCAGAAAAATATCGGACTATTATTTTGTGACTGAATTCCAGAATAGAGGAAGTGAGCATGACCATGCACTGTTATGGATAGAGGGTGCACCAATCTATGGAAATGACAACAACTCACATATTGAGAAGTTTATGGACAAACACATAACATGCAACACAGATCATTTGGATCCAGAACTTGCCAAATTTCATAGACATTATCATACAAGAAGTTGTAAAAAACAAAAGAAATCACATTGCAGATACAACTTCCCTGTGCTGCCAATGAGAACAACAAGAATCATAGAGCCAATTAGTTTAGAGGACAATGTTCTCATTGAGAAATCTAAATCTTTGTTCACATTTCTAGAACAACGAGAATTTTATGACTTAATGAGCTTCGAAGACTTCTTGGGAGAGCTAAATCTAACAAAATATGAGTACATCCAAGCCATACAATCTACACTTAAACAACCAACAATTTTCCTTAAACGAAAACTTTCACATATTTGGAACAACAGTTTCTCCAAGCACATTCCAGTTATGTGGAATGCAAATACAGAAGCACAGTATGTCCTCAATGCATATTTTGCAACATCATATTGTACCTCATACATGACAAAGGTTGACAAATCAATGACAAGTGCATTCAGAAGAATACGCAAAGAACATGAAAAAAGTCATATTGATGCTATGCAAATGATATGTACACTTGGAAATACATTACTTAATCTTCAACAAATGTCTGCTCAACAAGCAGTCCACATTGCACTTTCCCTGCCCCTAAACTGTAGTTCAAGGAAATTTTTCTTCATAAACACATCTCCACTTGAGAAACACACATTTGTGCTTAAACCATCGTCTTTGCTAGAACAAGAGCTTGATAATTCAGAGGACGTGATATGTCGCTCTATTATTGATTATTACCTCCAGAATCCATCTCCTATTAAGCATATTTTCTTAGCAGAGTTCGTATCGCATTACAAAAAAAATGGCACACCCATATCGAAAATAAAAAAACCAAATGTAATACGTTTTTTCAAATACAACAAACACGATGACTATGAAAACTATTGTAGAGAAAAACTATTGTTGTACATTCCATTTGATCAAAATGAAAACACATTAAAACATAACTTCCCTACATGGGAAGCTGCATATATTTCTTATGAGACTACAGTACAAACCAATGAATCTAGATTTACATACAATGTTAATCCAACATGGGGTGATTTAGAAAGTGCGGTTCATGAACTAGAAAACCTTGACAATGTTGATGAGACATTAACAAACCATAAAACAACTAGAACTCTCTGTGATTCCTATGACTTGCAAGTAGATTTGTATTTTCCTCGAGTAGTCGCCATTGAAAAATGTATCAATATTGGCTTTCAAGTCACAAAACATCCTTTCTTTATTGAAAATAACGAATACTACAGAGTTAGACGACTGTTGAATCGAGAACATCAAGCAATTCTAAAGGATAATTCAATTAAAAAATTCTTAAACATGCACACTCTTATGCACTTGTTCCTTATAGGCGAGGCAGGAACAGGCAAGACATTCACAGTGAACGCACTATTCCAAATGCTTATACAAATCTATGATTCAAACAATTCAAATGACCCTATGAAACCAAAGCGGCTAATAGTTGCATACATAGGAAAATCTGCATATAATGCAGGTGGAACAACAATCCACTCTGCATTTTTAATGCCTTTTAACAATTCACATTTTCTTCCACTCAACAAGGAATTGTTAGATACCTTGTCTAAGCTTTATGACGAACTACAACTTGTCTTCATAGATGAGGCATCTTTTATTGGAAGTCGATTTTTGTATTCCATTGACAACCGATTAAGAAACATAAAACATGTGCACACCAAATACTTTGGGAACATTGACATGATATTATGTGGGGATATTTACCAGGCGCAACCCATCCAATATTCTTTGATATTTGAACAACCTACGGTCAATATGAAAACAATGACGCATGACTTATGGAAAGACAATATAAAATGCTTTGAATTACATACTACAATGCGCCAGATAGATGAAACATTTATTGCAATTATGAATAGAATGTGGACAAACAGCCAAACATATGATGACTTAACATATATATATCAATTCAAGATGCATGCGACCTGCACCAACAGACCCAACCTTCCCTTACCTGTTCTATATGAATAGGGATGTTGCAATGCATATTAGGTACATGCTATTGCTCATGCCTGGTGATGATATCATCATCAATTCAATTGACCTCGAAGAAGACAACCATGGCAATGTACCATGTCATCAACATACATCCACTTTTCCTTTGCAACTTGTCCTAAAATTAGACATGCTAGTTGAAATATATACTTGAAAATATGATTCATAGGATGGCTTCGTGAATGGTGCAGATGGAATACTCAAAGCTTATACCAAAACCAAAAAAGTTGATTTCCTTTGGATTAAGTTCCATGATCTGCATATTGTCCACTGACAAGTAAACACGTTGGATTATCTATATAATTCAAAGGCTGCACGTGATTGGACACCTATCTTACGAATATCAAAACTATTATCGACATCGGTAAAGACAGGTCGACTGAAGATTCGAAAATAGTTTCCAATTAAACTTGCATGTGCACGTACATTCCACAGATCACAAGGGAGCATACTTGATAGTGTTGCATTCGACCATGCTGGATTTCGAATACATGGACTTGTATACACAACACTTCATGTGTCAGAAGTATAGACTCCTTGTATTTTCTAAGCGCTCTTACAAAAGATAACTTCAAAGTCAAACATAAAGTTGATATTGAGATGCAACGCCTTAGGACTAGTGCAAAATGGAATCTACAATATAATTATCAATCCATACAAACAAACTCATATGTATTAATTCTCTCACTTAACACATGCGGTCTACATGCACATATGGATGATATACTCAATGACTGTGACACAATGCAATCTGAAATTTTGTGCTTGCAGGAAACATACATGGCATTATGCATGCAAAATAGGCAATTTCCAAATCACAATTGCATATCAAGTTACATTACACATGGGGTGATGATATTAGTGAAAAAACATGTAACAATTTTGGAGCATATGCATTTTGAAGAAACCAATGTTGAGATGGTGCTAGCAAAAATAATTTTCCATGAATCAGAAATTGCAATACTGAATCTCTATGTCGTTATGCATGCAACATCCTCCAACATATTGAATGTTCTTTCAAATGCATTATAGCATTTACATCTAAACGAAACCATTATCATTGTAGAAGACTTCAATATTGACATGCTACAAAATAATGCCAGAACAAAAGAATTGGAAACCTGCATGTTCAGTTACAGTCTTTGCTTTCTTTTGGATAAGATAAACCATGTACAAAATGCACTTATTGACCATGTATGGTCAAATGTGCCCATTTCACAATACAACCTCTTTATCTTGGACACATACTGGTCTGATCACGATACAATTAGTATTGTACTTGAATTATGAAATATACATCAAACATATTACAAAATCATATTTCTATGTCTCAAAGCATATATGTTTAGCTTGTTGCACAAAACCAAATTATTCAGCTAGAATCATCCAACTTCTTAGTTTTTCCTGGTTTGTAATTGATTTTGGACACAATTTTTTTTTATATAGACACAGACATGGATCAAGAAAAAAAAAACGGTACATGCTTCTAACATTATTTGTTACTCTATTCCTTTGATTCTAGTTTATTTACTATATGTACATATTCCTTGTGTTTTCCTTACATACCAACTTACATTCATGTTCATTGTGTTTTGTTCTTTCTTTCATTGAAAAAAACCAAAAAAATGGACAATACAAAGAACTCTTGACCAGAAATGTAGAAGAAGACATACAAAGGTGCATATTTCTACATGTATTCCATATCCAATTGTTTTTCATTTATTCTATTTATATTTATTCTACTGATTTGCATCTCTTTTTTTCTTTTTCTTTTTTTCCTTAGATACTGCATATCTTCCTATATATTAACTTATCTTCATGTCAATTGTATTTTTTGTGCTGCTACCTTGAAATAAATAAAATTGTATTCCATGTTTTTTACATGTGTTTCTACGTAGCAACTTGCCTTCATATCCATTGTATTCTCTGCATTGCTACATTGAAAAAAGAACAGACTAATTGAACATGAGGATGAAGCCTTATGTGCCACAGCTGAGAAAGTTGGAGTACAATCTTCCAAAAGGTATGCCAACAGTAGTACCAAATCAAATACAATGCATATGCCTAATGCACATCCATATCAAGTATGAACAATATACAATGCATATGCATATTTGTTTGTTGTGATGTTCGATGTACACATATGTGTATCAGAAAAAGTTTGACAAGTGACATGAGCATGAGTAGTGAATCATCGCAAACATCAACACAACGACAAGGCCGAAGGTAAAGATTCATAGATTATGCTCTTGCTATGCTTAGGAAAAAAATATCCTCAATTATTTATTCTACTATGCCATGGTAAATATGTTTATGTCATTTACAACACATGTTTTTTGGTTCACAAGAACTGTCGACAAGTACAAGTGAAACATCCAACATAGTGCAAGGTCCAGAGACTAAGAGGTATGGTTACAAAACTCTAATCTGCATACTTTATCCAAATTGTACATATATTAAAGCTTTTCATATTTGAGAATATGCTTGCATATAAGAATGTCAAGTCATATATTTTGTCTATTGCTTATGGGTTTGAGAAAAATTTTCCAGCCAAAAACACCCTTCAAATTGGAACATGGTTTACATTTGGGCCACCAAAAATACTATTAAAATAAAATAATATGAATAATGTTGAAATAAATATAAACAACATCTCTTTAAAGTTGAACAGAGTTTGTCGAGCTCCAACTATATTTCATAGCTGAGAATGTGTTTCCTGTAGTTAATGTGCTTCTATCGCTTGATGATTATCAGACTAAGTATTGTTGTGTGAGGGATAAAGTTATTTTCTCCTTTTCTTTTCCCTCTTCTATGCTTACCCGTTTTTCCCTTTTCTTCTTCTCCTCTATTATCCCTTTTCGGTTATATACTTAGTCGCATTTCTATGATCACGGGTTCCCGGGGTGGTAGACTGACAAATCCTTGTCTCCATCTATATCCTCACATCACAAGTCCGACCAACCATCGTTTGTTTCCATACTTAGTCAATTTTATGACTGTGGGTTCTTGGGTTGGCGCTATCGAGCTCTCATGCCCCGTGTTCGGGGTATACATATTGCACCCAAAAAAATACATACTCACTAACCTGTAAAACATAGATACCAATTCTTAAGACCACTTTCCACATGGCTTCAAACTTTCCCTTGAAAATTCTAATTGTGTGAAGAATATTCTAGAGCTCTCCCCTTGTGTTACCCAAAGCTTGGGAAATTAACATTTTTACCAACCAAGATGTCTTTGCCAATTTGAAAAATTTTGTCTTCCTAGTCCTTTAATGAACTAGGTATTTAACCCATCCCTCAACTTCTTACAAATTTTACTCATCTGAGAGGGTTTGCTTCTTATCTTAGACTTCCCTCTCTATCCCCTCTACCTCCTACTTGGTCTCTGTTCGGACTTTCCCCTTGAACACTTTCTCAGCTTCCTAGGCTTTCTATGTAGCTTTGGATGATAACAATAGATCTTTTGAGGTTGAGGGTTGTATTACCATTTCCCCTGCTTTCCTCTTGTACTCCCCCACACTCCTACCCAAAAAAAATTATGCCTCAGAAAACGTGACACCTACCTCGGGAAACGTGTCATGTATTTAGGTGGTTTTTTCGGCACATGGTTTTTGCCGATGGTTTTCTATTTTCGGTTAAGGAATTAGGGTTTTGGACTAATCCAGGTCATTGGGTTAGGGTTTTGGATGTCGTTGGCTCCTATATGTATATTGTATTGTAAGCAATGTAACACAATGAATAAATATAATATATGTTGGTTTTCCCGGTTTGGGTTTCCAGGGGAAAAATCTCTATGTAATGTTTGTATTTGCCATTGTATATTTTCTGTTATTTTTCGAATATATGTTTACAGTAGACATTGTACAAGGTTAGAATTTACATTTGGTAACATTTGGCACAGGTATTTGAGGCGGTGTGATGGAACCAGTTGTTCTTAAAGAAGTCCAAGTGTGTTTTTGGGCAGCCTAAGATATTTTTCTTGGGACACTAGATTGGTCAAGGATGCATTCGCATGGACCCTACGAATGTCAAGGAAATCAAATATTGGGAAGAGCCACAGACAATTCATGACATGAGAGTCTTCCTTGGACTAGCCAACTACTATCGCAAGTTTGTAGGGGGATACTCCAAGATTATTGCACCACTAACTGACTTGTTGAAGAAGGAGAAAGGATGGAACTGGATAGAGAGGAGAAAGTCTACATTTGAAGAGATAAAATGTAGAATTTTCATCACTCATGTGTTAAAGGTGTCAAATTTTGAGCAGTCGTTTGAAGTGTATATGGACACATCAGACTTTGCCATTGGATGGGTTTTAACACAGGAGGGACATTTGGTTTCCTTTGAGAGTAGAAATATCCAATATTGTGAATGTAGATACCTTGTTCATGACAAGAAGATGATTGTAGTGGTACATTGTTTGCATACTTGGATACACTACTTGTTTGGAAAACTATTTATCGTGAAGACAGATAATGATGTGACAAGTTAATTCACTACACAACCAAATTTGTCACCTAATCAAGCAAGGTGGTAAAACTTCCTTACAGAGTTTGAAATGAACATTGAGTATAGGTCGGTAACACTAAACATTTGTCGTGAATGCCTTGATCATAAAGGCGCATCTCGTTGTCCTAGAAGAGGAAGATGAGTTGCTTACTTCATGGCGCAACCAGATTCATGTTTTGGAAGAGTTTCACAAACAGATCAAGGAAGGGTTAGAGCATGATCACACAATGAAGAACATCATTATGTAGGTGAAGGAGGGAAAAACAATGAATTTTTGGCTACGTGATGGAATTTTGTACTTTAGGGAGAAAATCTATGTCCCTAAGTCGTCCAACCTTACGAGGGAACTTGTGAAGGAATGTCACAACTCGCCCTGGGATGTCCACCCAGGACAGCAGAGAATGATGCCATTATTGGAGAGAGGATACTTTTGGGAGTGGATGAAGTAGGATGTGGAGGAGTACGTTCGTACTTGCCTTATATTTCAGCAGGATAAGAAAAACACCAGAATGAGAGCAGGATTGTTTCAACCTTTACTAATTGCAGAGACATTGTGGACGAGTTTCTTGATGGACTTCATCACACAACTTCCAATGGTACAAGGATACAACAAGATTTTGGTTGTGATAGTTCAATTCTCCAATTATGTTGTCTTTGTTGCGACGAAGATTCCTTGCAGCACTGAAGAAGTTGTGAAGTTGTTTTTCAAGCACATAGTGAACTATTGGAGTCTTTCATTGAAAATTGTGTTGGATAGGGATACAAGGTTCATGAGTAAGTTTTGGACAACATTGTTCAATATTGTGGGGATGAATTTGTTGAAGGGTTCATCCTACCATCCACAAAAGGATGGGAAAACCGAATGAACAGAGGACTACTTGTGGTACTATGTACAGGAAAATTAGATGAATTGGCCGAACTTGTTGGATACTACCCAATTAAGCTACAACCTACAAAAGAGTTCAGTGAAGGGATACAGTCCATTCGAGTTGAAAAATGGACAGCAACCTATGACTCCTCATTTTGTGACATAATGTTATTATGGGATGAATCCACAAGTCGTGGGTTTCATGAAGAGTTGGCACAATTGGTTGGAGATAGCTTTCACACACTTGACTAACGTAGTAGAAAGAATGAAGCAATTGGAATATTGCAGTAGACATGACATAGAATTCCATGTAGTAGAATTGGTCTTACTCAAGTTGAGTAGAGATCAGATTCCACCACCGAAAAGGATGGCTCCATCTGTCATGCAGAGGTATGAGGGACTGTTCAAAGTTCTTGAGAAAATTGGCAACATCACCTACAAATTGAAGTTTTCATTCCACATGTGACACATTCACGACACATTCATCCTATATTCCACATTATCCAATTGAATTCATTCCAAAGGAACCCATATGATCCAAGTAGAGTTGAAACATCCAAAGCGCCGACCATGGTTGCAAATAAGCAAGAGTTGGAGGTACAGAATATTTTGGTGCATTGCATCTTGGGACAGGGAAGAGGTTGAGTGCATGATTACTTTTTACATTGTAATGACAAACCTGATGAAGAGAATAGTTGGGAGAGGTATGAATCCTTGTGGAAATATGAGGACATGATTCAGTAGTTTGACAGAGGTCGCTACAAATTGCAAGTGGTACGAAATTTTTTGAGACAAAAACAAGTTTAGTGGGGGAGGATGTAAGGCCTTTCAAGACACCCATTGAGCATGCGCGCTCCTTGGGAATATTTGGCAATGGAATGGATGAAGAGCACAAGGAGGAAACAATGGGTTGGGAAAACGAAGACATTTGGATGTGGGAAGGAAAACCTTGGGGCACAATGGTGACACGTGATACCAAGGGAGAACACACCCTTCTTCCCTTGTGATGGATGATAGAGAACTGGGTTTTTTTTGGGAAAGGGAGGGGCAACTTGGGAGAATTCCCAAGTAGTGTACATTTCTTCCCTTGGAAACATGGGTGCACCAAAGAGTTTGGGCGACCCCATCGACACACCCATGGAGATTCACAACAATTGACACAAGGAAGAGCCCGAGGCAAGGGGTCTGTGCCCTAGGATGGGCCACACCAGTCTAAGAGACATGCAAGTTGGTGGATGCACGAGCTTAGATGGGTGCACTAGATCCATGGATGGGCACGACGGTTGGTTGAGTGTGACAATTCGGAAAGGGGTGCAACACACCCAAGAGACATAATGTTTTACACAAAGTGACTCTTTGAGTCCATATAAAAGTAAGGTCACACAACCAATGGAAGACATTAATAACAAGTGAAGGCAAGAGACATGGAGCTCTGAGGTTGGGCATACTAGTGGGACACACCTCAGGCTGAGGCAAGGATAAATTACAAGGGGGAAGTCTTTGTGTGACAAAACTGCAAGTCTAGACAGTTTTGATGCATGAGATAGAGTCGTCGAACTTTTCCCTTCTACGTAACTAGGACAATAGTGCCCTCTTTGTAAAGATTTGTTTTTGTTTTGCAATATAAATAAACAAATATGGGTATTAGGCACCATTAGTGTTTCCCACACTATATATGTCTCTTATGTTTCACATGTTTTTTTTTGTATGCCAAATTGACTGTTTGTTAAACAATTTTAACAAATGTCTAAGTATACAACTAAGTTGCAGATATTAAGGATATGACTCGTACATATCCTAGAATATAGTATGGTTATGCTCTATGTGAAGAGGCGTAGTCCGGGTAAAGTATCCTTGGTTGAGCCAAGCTGCCAAGAGAAAACCATCGCGATGTTGCACATCCATGAGATGCCAAGGTTGGACTTGGGCATGAATCTTGCGGGTGTGACACATATGAATATGAAAATTCAAAATTAAGCTAAAACATACGCAAAATTGGTTAGAAAATGATATTATCAAATTACTCAAAAATTTAAGGTTAGAGTTAAAGAAGAAAGAAGAGAGACAAAAATTAATTGTTATTGACTATTGAAATACAAAACTAGGTGTCATATTTTATGTATGTAGCTTTTGTTGATTTTTTTTAACCTTTTTTTAATTTTTGAAGGCACAGAACAAGATGCTAATTTGAGTGGTGTTGTTTTTTATGTCCACTTTCTGTCCTTTTCTTACGTCCTAGTGCACCAAGCATGTATCTTTTGGAAACATATTTTGCATCGATCATGCATCATAAAAACTTAATCAACATCTTGATTACATCCTTCTTGCATCAACTTATACATATCGTAACATCTCTAATGAATTCAAAAGGAGTCTATTAGGATATAAGTTATTTGTATATAAAGACCAATGAAGGTTATGTACATATACCCATTATTTACATGGACGAATTGTTCATTACATGTAGTAGTAATAACTTGAATAAACAAATGAAAATGAACCTACAAGTACCTTTGTGATGATATCCTTACGACTAATACATTATTTTCTAGGCCTAAAGGTACATTGGTGTACCCCCAAAACAGGGGAAAGGGAACGTCGAAGTAAAATGGGGTGATTATATTGTTTAAATATTGTATGATTTTGTTATTGGATGGAAAATGAATACTTAACAAAGTTAATCTTCATCACACACACCTCGCAAACATTAGTGGATTAAAAAATTATCCACTATCTTGTTTAACCAATAAATTATCAAAACTTTAGTGGATTAAAAAATTTCTTGCAAATGCTATAATTATTAATACTCTACCACGAAACATTATTGATCTATGAAAACCAATAAATGTCAAGGAAAGTCCCGAGATAAAAAGCACAGATACCCTAATAACACTAAACCATAGCTAATATATGACAATCATAATAAAATCGATGCAAAGCCAAAATATTACGGGAAATGATCCTTCAAACACCTATCAAAATTTAAATAGAAGAAATGAAAAATTTTCCAAAGAAAACAACATTTGTATTCTTACAAATAAAGAAAGAAGCTAAAGACACCATACCTGTAAATGAAAATCGTTTGGAGAGTATAGCAATAAGAGATAAAACTGAAGTGAAAATATGAGGATTATGGGAGCTTGAATCATTATGGTTCTTCTCGACTAGATATATCTCTGGGCATCTATTTATCTCATCAAATCTGATATGAAATTGTTTGAAATCTTCAGTGCTCAATGATTTCAAGGATGGTCCTCTAAGGGGAAACACTCAACGGTAAAATCTTGGATAGAGGGATAGGGTTTGGCAAAGAGGGGACATAGGGCGGTGACGAGATCATCAATTGGAGTACAAGTGTGTCCACAGTGTTGACATATGGCAAGCAGGTCTAACGTATGGCATAGTATTAAGGATAAGGTACAGATAAATGTCAAATGACATGTGCTGACATTCAAGTGACTTTGGACAAAAGACAAAGGTCCAAGGGGAATCGTCCCCTTAAAATAATGTCATGGGTGATATAATAATTTGGTATACATTTCTTATATATTTTTTCTTTTTTAGAAATGTGTATACTTCATTTGAGTGGAAGGATATCAACCTTTTCATAGGCCATTATAAAATTACCAATGCTTTCCAAGAAACAAAAGAAAAACTTTTTCAAGAAACTCAAGGTGGAACTATGAATCACAATACAACATCAAGTAATTGTGAATGAATACCAAGGTAAAGAAAATAGAGAGGGAAGGATTGCTAACTAAAACTAGCACGGCCTAACTTAAAGGTGATTTGAGAACCTAGAAGGACAGTGCCAATCTTCAACATTATATTTTTTTTAATATTCTTGAATTGTTACAAGACCATTGTGGCTCTGTAGGCTTTTTATTTTTTTTTAACATCTTGAATGTTACAAGACCATTGTGACTATGTAGCCTTTTTCTTTACTGATTGGTTGGTGCTCATCATGAAATCGTCATTCACAATATAAACATTAGAATACAAAATAGGATATGTCCTTTTAATTACCCGCGAGGAGGTGTTTGGCTCTATAATTAAATGAAAACGTGTATTGTATGTAACTTGGCATAACAGTTTCGCGTAAACTCAAAGAGGGAAGCTAACTATGGGACTAGGTGGCCTAATGAAAAATATGCCATTCCTCGTCACCTCATTGCAATTTTGGATAGTGGTGGACAACAATGGATATTTAGTGACTCCAACAATATACTCTTGTATCTCAAGACACTCGTTTAAAAATAGAAATTAGAAAAGAAGGTGTTCACCAGAATCTCGAATGTTTATTTACACAATTACTAATATGTTTGATGTTCTTATAAGTTTGGATTCCAAAATACATCTTATCCAGATCTTTCAAATCATTCAGCACTAATCGATAGACATGTAAGGCTCTTAATGTTCCTATTTTTTAATGTCAAACCAACTGTCTATTTCCACGCAAGCTAATATCCTTTTTTACCGATAATGTTAATGAACTAGATTGACATGAAGGATTATCTAATTAGGCTCATTTTAGTCAGCAAAATGATACCACGAGTCAACTTCGAACTACATGGGATTGACATGACGATAAATGGCAGTCAGAATCTGCATACACACGTATATCTTTGTGCATATCTATGATGGCGTCATGGCCTTGTGGATGGCTCCAAAAAAATAATGATTATAAATACAAGGACTTGCTTCAAACTGGAAGGGGAGTAGGTGCAAGGGAGAGGGTATTTGAAGCTACAAGAGGCCACAGGACACTTGAGAAAATTTTAGAATATCACCTTAAAGATGCAGCCAAGCCACCAACACCACGTACATTGGAATTAAAGTAGAAGGCGTTGCAGAGGAAAATTTTGGAGGAGTTATTTGTATGGACCTGGATGGGCATCTTTGTCAATAACTATAGGACAATGGTGGATGGAAACTATATTGGTGCTAGTAATGACAAATTTAAGGAGAGATTTGTTGGTTTTCATCCTATTAAAGGTCATGATTTGTAGATATATGAAGACCATCTAGTTAAAGCTATCCTCAAGTTAAATAAGGACTGGAAAGGATATTGTGATTCCATTTCATTCAAAAGGTCATTTGTCGAGAACCAACATAGTAGGGAAGAATATTATGAATGGGGGCCAAGTAATGATCTATGTGGATGGGAATGAAATCCAAAATACAAGAAATGGGAATCAAAAGAAGTGTGTTGCGGGTGGTTTGTCATGGATATATACAAATTGCGAAAATATGCTCTCTTTAAAATGCCTTCCTTTAACTATTAATATAAACATGAGATGTACAAAAGAATTTTATAACCCTTCAAAAAGTGGGTTACCAATACAACTTCCACAAACACTCAAAATTGGATTGATAGCTGAATATCATACAAATACACCCACTATAATAATATCAACCTTGAAGACATACAAAAATATATATATATACATTTCATAAAGTCTCCAACTAGCAACAACACATACCAGCCCATGGCCCCAAAATAATCATTAAAATCAACAACATCTGGAAATAGCTAAGCATTGGGTAATGGATCATCATGGTCCTTGGGGGTCCCAACAAAATGTTCTTTTACTACTTGTGAGATGCATTCTGCCTTTTTTTTTTTGAATGCTTACACATGCTTTTTCCACGATAAAGGGAACAAACTAACTTGCCATGATAAGGGGGAACAAACTAACTTTGCAGCAAATAATTTCAACACATGACTTCATTGAATAAGGGACCGAATGACAGAAATATAAGGGAACTACAAACCCAGAAGGTAGATACAAATTCTAATGTAGTAAACAATTAAAAACAATTTCACAATAAAAAAATTAAAAACACTTTTATCACTATTACATTTCTAATGTAGTAAACAATTAAAAACAATTCCACAATAAAAAAAAATTAAAAACACTTTTATCACTATTACATAGAACTTACAAGAAAAAGTAACTCTCGTAGAGTATTTGAATGGTTATTATATAGAGAGTTTTCTTTAATTTTAATTGGTTTTTATTATATTGTATGCTCTCCACTTTCAATGGATCTATCTAGCAGATTTTTGGCGAGTAGAAACAAGTGACTGTAGTAGTCATGTCTCTACCGAAAAATAATTGGTTTTTATTATATTGTATGCTCTCCACTTTCAATGGATCTATCTAGCAGATTTTTGGCGAGTAGAAACAAGTGACTGTAGTAGTCATGTCTCTACCGAAAAAAAAATTGCAAATTTTGGATGAGTTATATTGTTAATTTCGTGTATATTAAAACTATGTCAACCATGTCCCTACCGAAAAGATTTTTGAAAATTTTGGATAAGGGTATTTTTGCAAATTTTGGATAAGAGTGATATTGTTAATATCTTTTATATTAAAACTATATCAGTATTTTCACCTTTATATCAGAGCAATAATCTTAAAGTATTTAATTATGATTATAATGATGATGATGATTAACATCCATTGAGACTTAATCGGTCTATCGGACATTAATATTAATGTAAAAATATTTTTTGATATAAATTACATTAAAGTATAAAAATGTTGAAAGATAGAAACCCATGAATCTTTGTATTGAATAAATAAATTTTAAAATAAATTATTATTATTATTATTATTATATATATGAGAATTATCAATTAAATCAAATAATTAATAAATAGAAAGTTAAGTAATAAAATTGATTACACTTATAAATTAATTTTTTTATAGGAAAATTGAATAATTTTTTATTTTTTTTATCGTGAAATTGAATCTTTGTGATATATCAACATTTAAATATCCATAACTATGAGCTTGGTCAAGCAAACTTTTGATTGTATCGTGAAGTTAAATTTCCTGAAATGGAAATATAAGATGGAGACCTATTGGGTGCCTAAAGAGTTGTGCCACGTTTTGATTCAGGTGTCAATGTGCATGCAGGAGACACATGGTTGAATATTGGCTACGTTGTTGTCCAATGCATGTTACAGTGAGGGAGGCTAACTAACCAACGCTCTACAACGCATGAAAAGATAATATAGCATTATGTTGTGCATGCTTGGCACAGGAAAGGCAATCATGTTTGACAGGGCGCATGAGATGATATAAAAGCAAAAACCTTGAATACAATCACCTACCTCAATTGTTTTTCCAGTGAGGGTCTAGACAAATATTTACATCTTGAAATCGGAATAAGGCTAATGGGGAATACCTACAAATCAACAGAAATAATTTGACTATTGCAAAAACCATATAACATGAATAACATAGTCGCCATGAAATAAAAAATCGAGAGAAAAATATACGGCATCACATACAACAAAATTTTGCATATGAGGGCAGCCAAAGCCAAAAAACGAAACATGACATAGCAAAAAATCTAAGAGCAGCCAAAGCCAAAAAAATGAAACATGACATCACAAAAAATCTGGAAGCTCAAAGATTTACAGGAAACCAAGGGAACTTTTTAATTCCAATCTAGGAAAGAAATCACAACCCCAAACGGGTTTCAAACATGTCTTCACTTTATACCATGAAAATCCATAAAACAAACATCTCACTTTATACCATGAAAATACATAAAACAAACATCTCACCAGGAATAACTCTCTAAACCTCAATACCTTGAAAATCCATAAAATAGAGATCTCACCGAGAATAACTCTCTAAACATGAATACCTTAGCCAGATATCAAGGAAATCTTCTTCACATGAAACAACAAAAGAGTGGAATCCAGTACAAGGTTACACACAAATTCATAAATAATAAACACCAAGGAAACAAAAAAGACAGAAATCCTACCAAATTTCAAACATGGCAAAAAACAAGAGTGAAAAAACCATAAAATATATAAATTATTAAAACATTGAGGATTACAAAATTTCTTACAAACAATATAACTATTAATACTCCACAATGAAACACTATGATCTATGAAAACCAATAACTATCAAGGAAAGTCTGGAGATAAAAAAGCACATGTACCCTAATAACGCTCAGCCATAGCTAACATATGATGTTCCTAATAAAATCGATGCAAAGCCAAGATATTAAGGAAAATGATCCTTCAAAATCCTATCAAAATTTAAACAGAATCAATGAAAATTCTTCCAAGGAAAACTTGTGAAAGAAAATCTCTAGGAGATTGTGAAAGAAAATCTCTCGAAAATTATCATAATAAGAGAGAAAACTGAAGCGCAAATATGACGATTATGGGAACTTGGATCTTTCTGGTTCTTCTGAACTTGATATATCTCCAAGGATCTATTTCTCTCATCAAATCTGATATGAAATTGTTTGAAATCTTCACGACAACTGAAAGAATGCTCCTCTAGGGGATCCTGGATAAAGGAACAGGGTTTGGCGAAGAGGAGATGCAAGGCAGTGACGGGATCGAAAAGTGGAGTACAAGTTTCCACAGGTCTGACATATGGCAAATAGGTCTGACATATGGTAGATAGGTCTGACACATGGTTGAGGATTGAAGATAGGTTGGGGATTGTAGATAGGTTTTCGACAGACGACGACGGTCTAAGGGGATTCATCCCCTTTTTTTTTGTAAATAAAAATATATATTACCTTGCCATAGCAGAAAACTTACATGTCCAAATATACATGATAACAAGGCAGTTGTTCTGCCACCGTGGTGGAAACCAGAATGCATGGACGTGACAATTGTTCACAGTTCTAAGGCTTAAAGAAAAAACGACAATTGTCGACATACAAACAAGGGGACTTGCCACCTGTTCTTCCACTATCATGGAAACCAGAATAGGCAATGGAATGAGTTCCCTAACCGCCTATCAGACCTGAGCCTATCGGACCTAAACCATAAACTAGTGTAGGCAAAATTTGCAAAAATTTAGCCATTAAACCAAAGAAAAAAACCTGTGAGAATGT
This sequence comes from Picea mariana, assembly GCA_032191745.1. Taxonomy (NCBI): domain Eukaryota; kingdom Viridiplantae; phylum Streptophyta; class Pinopsida; order Pinales; family Pinaceae; genus Picea; species Picea mariana. The sequence goes on along the minus strand of JASDQU010100233.1, from coordinate 100,895 downwards.
TATGAATGTGGCGAGCCCGGGCATCCATCTTGACATATTATGAAGGTGAAGGGTTGACAGCGCGTCTAGCAATGACTCTTCTCAAGCTCGCTTGACAAGAAATCATATAGGGCGTCCAGACGTTTGTTGAAGAAACTCTGGCGGTGTTGTTGCTCAGCTAGGTCCCTTCTCATCTCAAAGATTAACACTAGGTGGTCTTCCGTTAGTCTGTAGGAATCTGGAGTTGGGTGACTATGGTCCTCTTGAGCCTGGTTTTCTTCCAAAGTGGCAGCGACGGAGTCAAAGGCAGCAACAGAGTTCATGACGGGGTCTTCTTCCATGGAGGCAGTGGAGTTGTGCCCCGAATGGTCCTCCAGAGGTAAGGCTTCTTCTTCCACTATGCATCCCCTTGCAACTGACTCCGGAAATGGACTAGTGGTGCAGGTGGCGGGTTGGTTCCCAGGGGTGGTTGAAGGTAGGAAAGGCAAGAATTCTTCCCAATTGGGTGGAAATTCTTCTTCCACCGGCCATCCGCCTTGGAGACTCTCAGTGCTGGGAGGATGTGGCTCATGATGAGCCTGCGCGAACCAATTATGCCTAAAGAAACTTGGATGGTCCTTGTCTGGAACTGGAACTCGAGAGGCAAGTCTCGGGCCATGGTGAGGCCAAGGCTCTAAAGGAGCCTACGCAAACCAGTTCTACCTCGAAGATCCCAGATGGTCTTCGCCTAGCGTGAGAGCTCGAGAGGCAGGCCCTAGGCGGTTGTGTCATCCAAACCTACTATAGTAGGTCGGCCCTCGTCGGGGCTTACCTCGTTCTCGTGGCATGGTTGTGCAAGGTACTAGGCAAGCAGAAAAACCAACTGAGCAGGCTGAGTCTCGGAGTAGAATTAACAAAATGATGTTGGGATTTGGGCCCAAGTGCCCCATATAAAAATTCCCGCACAGTGAAAAGACCAAGAGGGCGAAGGAATTGATGGCTCTGGTAGCCATTAATGCAGGTGTAATGACAATATCCATAATCGTATTGAAGTCGAGGAGCCAAGCATGGGCTTCCATTAAAGCCCGACACACTAAGGCTTGGCTCTTATGCATGAGAACCATCGTGACTGGACAAGAAGGGAGGGTGGCGGTGAGGGGCTTTAACTGCCCTCATAATCACCCCGTCCATTGACGTGTGTGACCCATGTGTCACCTCATCCAAGGAGAGGGGATTCGTCCCCTTAAAAGAACACCTTCTGCGTAATTAAAATGTGGATAACATATTTATCATAGAAAGAAAATATACAAAAGAGGTGGGTAGGAAGCCATCTAGTATCATGGATACTAGTTTGAATATGAGGGTTGAAGTCATTTCAAATATCAATGCATAATAATGACCTTTGAATACACTTTCCTTTAAATAAGTTTTATGTAATGTAAGGTGGACTCATCCACATTTGAGAGGGTTTTATGAAAAATAATAAGTTTTATGTAATGTAAAGTTAAATAAGTTTTATGTAATGTAAGGTGGGTTCATGCACATTTGAAGGAGTGAGATGAAAAATAAGTACCAAATTTGTATTTAACAATAATTTCCAACTCATTTTACATCATGGTTTAAGTGGCAGCACCCCACCTTTTCTTGTGCTACCCACCTTTTCTTGTGCTAAAGATAGCTCATCAAAATAAAACTTCTTCATACATTTTTAATTTTGGCAACTTCTTCATACATTTTTTACTTTGTGAAACCAATTTAGCTTATTATTGCATAACATTATAAGAATTTATTTGCTCTAACTAATCAGTTAAGTTATTAAGCATCACTCGCATTATCATAGGGAAGAATATTTACCTTGTAATACATTATTAGAAGTATTATTAAGGTTTATAATGGAATTGTTTATATGGTTTTTTTTAAATAATACATGTCTACATTGTTATTTTGATATTTTTCGAAGTCTCAAATATGTGATTTATTTGTTGATTTATATTAACCATTTTATCATTAAAGTTGTTTAATTTTTTTTTAGTATTTTAAAAAATCTTTATTTTTTTTGGTTTGAAGTTAAATCGTTACCATAAATTATATAAAAAAACTCATACAATTACATGTGAAATAAACTAAATGGAAATATGCTTGCAGAATGTCCAAACATAATATAAACTATAAAGATTTTATTTGACCATATGCAATCTTTCTTAATCTTATGCAAATCAAAAAAATCATACAAACAATATCATATATGATTAGGTAATAAATAAACACTCAATTATGTTAATATATATATATATATATATATATATATATATATATATATATATATATATATATATATATAATAATCAATTAACAATAATCCATATATAATAGCAAGATTAAAATGATCAAATAACAATAATCCATATATAATAGCAAGATTAATATAAATTGTGTATGTAAAACAAATGTATTAACAGAGCCATATATCAATCCTAAGTAATTATGTCGTAGTGTTGAATGGTGTGACCTAACTTTGTGTATGTTTACCATACAACACTTTCTATTACCTTAAAATTTACAAAGGGACACAACACTTTTTATTATCCTAAAATTTGCAAAGGGATGTTATCTACAAAGTGGGAGGGGGGGGCATTATGAGAGAAATTATAATAATTTCTCTCATAATACCCCCCCCCCCTTATAATTTCTCTCATAATGCCCCCCCCCCTT
>JASDQU010100233.1:37802-56216 GCA_032191745.1 Picea mariana | reverse complement strand
TAAAACGCACATGAAAGGGCAATTGAGGTTATATATTAAAATGAATATAAAAACTCAAGATAAATATTAAAATTATTACAGGTTATATATTATTTAGTATTAAAAGAGTTGAAATCCATTATTGGTTACGGTCATCATTCTTATCAAGAATTTGAATTTATAATAAGTCAACAATGTATATCACAAAACTTAATGCATCAAGAATTTGAATTTATAATAAGTCAACAATGTATATCACAAAACTTAATGCATGGGTTACCTTATCTTTCCTCAATCAAATGAATCATACAATTTTAATTTCTAGTATTTTTTAAGCAATATTTGGTGGGAAATTTTTCAAAACCTACAACTGTTGTTTTTGGTTCTAATGGAGGGTGTGACTACCAGTACTGATTCTAGAGGGACTCTACCTAGTTCGTTGGGACCTGTGTGATTCATTATTGTCGGAGCCTTGGGAGGCCCTTATAGAAATCTTTGCTATTTTGTTGATGCCTTTGGAGATTGGTCGTTTCTACCATTTCATGGCATTAAAATATGGTAGGACCTGTATCCGGGCTCTCTAATGTGTTGAGATTTTATCTGTGTTTTAGTTGTATTTTGACGGGGCTTATGGAGGTGTAAACTTGGTTAGAGTAGCTAGGGGACTTAATTTGGAGGTTTTGTCCTCTTTATCGGAGACCTCACCAATTTAGACACCGTTTTGATGGGGATTTTATATTTTCCTTTGTTCTCAGTGCACTCCACTTGGTCAATGGTGTAACTTGTATTAAATTTTGTATAGGCCTGTATTTGACAGCATGTCTTTTTGGGTAGGTGGACATTAAATGCCTTAAATACTAGAAATCACTGAGACCCTCGATTAGTGGTTCTCCTTGGTGTTCTACCAGAGCTGCCTTCAGTGGCAGACAGGTGGCACGTCTCTGTATGGTCCAACTATCTCCATGACAGAAGTAGCCATCAAAGAACTCATGAGTGAGGTAGATGAGGTAGCCTGGGAACAGGAAGGATTGTTTAACGTTTCTGACAGGCCTTTAACTACTCAACTACCTTCTCTAGAACCCTCTCCTTTGCATCTGAAACAAACAGTGGAGTTTTTTCCTTCCTCCTCTGCGAGTAGAGTAGCTGGTGTGAGGTCAAACACTGTGTGCTCTAGTCATACAACGACAGGGTGTGTTGTAATAAGCGGCGTTTCAAACCTTTGGGGCGGCGGAGAGACCTTACCGGCTGGCCGGAAGAATTTTCCTAAAAGACAGTTTAACAAGAAGCCATGGATGCCCAACCAGACTCAGTGCAAAATGGTGTTGGGTGATGATTTGGGTTTGGAGGAAGCGGTGAAATTGGCCTTTGACTGCGCTAGTTGGTATATTTTCTTACCATTCACGTTGTATTACTCCAATGCTTAGCTAGATGAAGGCAAACTGGTCGCCCTTGTTAGGATATACTCTGGATTTATTTTTTCTCTTGCATGGCTGGTTCAGTTTTAATTTTCATTCGACGAAGGATGTGGAGAAAATCCTAGGTAGGTTGTGGCGATTTGATGGTGGGATTTGGATGTTAAAGATATGGAGGATCTCTTTCGACCTAGCACAGGAATATTTTTGTTTCAGACACCTATGGATTCTACTATCGGGACTTCCTTTAAATTTATGGAACAAAAGTGCTTTAATGGCCATTGGAAATGCTTTGGGTTTCTTTATCTGTGTGGATGATAATTCTCTATGTGCATCGGAACATAAAATAGGTAGGATTTTGGTAGAGGTTGATATACATTGTGATTTTTTGGAAACATTGGACATCCAATGGGGGGATCAATATTTCTCACAGAGACTCGATTACCTGGGGATACCATTCCGTTGTACCCTTTGTAGAAATACAGGACACTTGAGAAGCTCTTGTTAGGGATATGAGGAGGAGGAAGAATTAGAGAACTCCTGACTTCGGAAAATGATAAGAGTAGAATCACCATAATTTGAATCAATTCCTCGAGAAGTACCTAGCCCTATCTCCTCAGACTCTCTCAATGAATTGGGATCAAACACTCTTACGGGTAAGATAAAATTTCACTATTCTGGACTTTTTAATACTCTAACTTCTTGGGAAAAGCTCGTGTTGGATGCAAATTCTCTACCTGGGACTGAGTCTGTTAGCCCTCCTTGTGACCCTATCCCATTTTTCTTTCTTGTTTTCTGAGACTCATGAACACCACTTGACTTATGGTTTGAGTTTTTCACCTCGAAGAGATCTATCCCTAATATCTGGGGTTGAAAAACCTGCACACGATTTGGTTAGGGCCCACACTACTCTTTCGGAACCCAGGGTAAGTCTCTCGGTTTATGGAAATCCTTTTTATGAGGTGGGGGATACCTTTAATACTTCACATGAAACGAAAGAGATCAGAGGGATGGGGGAATACTTGGGGCGGACCGAGCCCTATTTACTCTCTAGTTATCGGGAGAATGACCTAGGTGATTGTTCACCTGGGGAGACACTAGAGTCTTTAGTTCCTACTACTCGGGAGGTCAATAACTCGGTGCTGCTTATGATGTATTTATATAATAATATTTTACCCTTGCCAGTCACAATGGATTTAGTGAACCTTTCTGAACTTCATGGGGGGGGAGTAGGAACAAGTTATACATGGTCAAAGGGGCTTGGTTTTGAGACATCCCAGATAAAAACAAGAAGTGCGTGAAAGCGAGCTACACTTTCAGGGACTGCACCTGTTGTTATTTTGTCTTCTACTATAGATTTTGGGGCACTTAGAGGCATGAAAGCCATTGCTCATGCTAGACCATGATTTTTTTATCCTTAAATATTCGTGGGGTGGGAGGGACCCTTAAACAAGCCTCCATGCGTAGAGTTTGTATAAAAGTTAAGCCAGATATGATTTTTTTGCAAGAAACAATCATAGATGAGGAAAAGGCACGACAGTTCATGATGACATTTGTTCCTAGTTGGTGTATTTGCACAGTTAGTTCTCTTGGAAATTTGGGAGGGATTTTAGTGGTGTGGGATCCAAATAAGTTCCTATTGACACCCTCTTTGTGTATCGGGGGCATTATGCTTAAAGGAATCTCACTTGAAAACAAACAGGACATTTGTTTTTTAAATGTATATGGGCCCTGTGTTGAGAGGAAGTTATTTTGGGATCGTGTGGTTGTGGGTGGTTTATTGGACTCTAAGAATTTGATTCTTGCAGGTGACTTAAAATTTACTTTAGGAGCTGATGAAGTCTGGGGTGCAGCAGCACATATGGACAAAATTGTTGAGTATTTCAAGGATATGATGTTGGAACATCATTTGATTGATTTGGTATCGGTCAAGACTATTCCAACTTGGAGGAATGGTAGAAGTGGCAAGGACAGTATATCAAAGTGGCTGGATAGAGTAATTGTTTCATAAATCCTCCTCATTGATGTGGGTAGGTTTTGGTCATGGGTGGATCTTCCCTTTGTATCAGATCATGCACCAGTGGTTGTCCAGTTCGAATTTCAACCATTCCTGATGGAATTTCCATTTAAATTAGTCCTTCTTGGTTGAATGAAGTGGACTTCACACCTATGGTTTGTGAGGTTTTGTGGGATCATGGATTCTTAGAGGAAACAGATGTCTAGGTCATATTTGTTTGGAAGTTGAAAGTACTAAAAGCTCGGATCAAATCTTGGGCGTGGATTAGACGATCTACACAACAAAAAATATTATCATCTCTTGAAAAGGAGATCATGGATACTCTTTCAAATTGTCGAATATCAGGGCTTATCCCTATAAATGATTGCAAATTGAAGATTTTGGAGTCAGAACGCAACCGTATTCTACTCATTGAGGAAGAACATTGGCAACAAAGAAGTCGTGTAGTTTGGTTAAAGAGTGGCAACCGGAATACCAAGTACTTTCATAAAGTCGCTAATGTGAAGAGGAATCATAAAAATCTCTAGGAGATATGGGATGAATTGTGGTATGAACATAGAGGACAAGAAGCTCTTAAATCTGAGGCAAACAAATATTTCAAGAACTTGTTTACTGAGGATCCCCATATCACTCTCGTTGATCAATTAAATCTTGTCCAATTGTTCCCTCATTATATATCCAATGAGGATTCAACTAAAATTGATAGTCGGTAAATAAACATGAAATTTTGGAAATTTCGACACTCTCTGCAGTTGAAAAAAGTCCCAGCCCGGACGGGTGGACAGTTGAGTTTTATACAAAATTCTTTGATGTTGTGAGTGATGACCTGGTGGACTTAGTTGAAGACATAAGGACTAGAGGGAGGATAAAAAGTTCCTTAAATTATATTTTCTTGGCACTAATCCCAAAGGAGAATAATCCTCGGACCTTTGGGGATTATAGACCTATAGCACTTTGCAATCTATGCTACAAGTTGATTTCTAAGGTTATTGCAAATAGGATAAAGCCAATACTTTCGAGGGAACTTTCTTGTGAACAGCTTGGATTCTTAAAGAGCAGGAAGATTCTGGATGCCATTGGTACAACACAAGAATGTATTCATAGTATCAAGGATAGAAAAAAAATCCTTGATACTTAATATGGATCTTAGGAAAGCATATGACTGTGTCAATTGGGATTTCCTTCGCATGATTCTGGTACAAACGGGTTTTAGTGTTCATTCTATAAATTGGATAATGACCTGTGTGGTTAGCTCCTCATTCTCATTGTTGATCAATGGGGAGGCCTCTTGGGAATTCAAAAGTGAAATGGGGTTGTGCCAAGGATTCCCGCTTTCACCATTTCTCTTTATTCTTGTCATGGAAAGCATCAGTCTTCTTTTAAAAAAGGGATAAGCGGATGGAAATTTAACTGGTGTTAAGGTTTCCAGGATTGTCAAAATTCTTCATCTTATCATTTTTGATGATGTTATTATCATGTCTAAGGTTTCTTTGGATGAATGGCAGGTGATCAAATATTTGTTGGATAGGTTCTGTTGTGCTTCAGGATTAAAAATTAGTCCATAGAAATCAACTTTTCATTTCTCCGGGATACATGGAGTATTTTTGGAGCGGTTCAAAACCTTGTTTTCTTATAAATTTGTGGAGATGTTTGTGGGGTTTTGATACTTAGGGTACTTTCTAAAAGAGGAGAAGAGTACCTTTGAATATTGGAGATGGATTATTGTAAAATTTGAGAAATGGGTCAAACAGTCGTGCAATCGGTGGCTGGCACTTGGGGGAAGAATTATACTCGCTAAATTGGTTCTTGAAACTCAATCTATTTATTGGATGGCCCTGTTAGTAGTTCCAGCCTCTATCCACTCAAGGATCCATACTCTTATATTTAACTTTCTCTAGTCGGGGGGTGGCAAGACACATGGTATACATCTTTGTAGTTGGGAGAAGATTGCTAAGCCGAAACATCTGGGTGGTTGGAGTCTCCAGAATCTTTTCATTTTCAACTATGCTCTGGAAGATAATTCATTATGGTGTGTTTTGTTCAAGGAAATTATTTGGAATCAAGTGGTTAAGGATAGATATTTCCCCTATTTCTCTATGGCAACCTGGCTTCGGTTGGCTTCACCATTTCAACCTGCTGCTTCGCAAATTTGGAAAAATTTGCTGAAGACTTTACCAATCATCACTCGGTGGATTAGGTGGAATCCTGGGAATGGATCATCAATCTTTATTGGTCTAGATAAGATCTTAGGGATAGGTTGTGCTTCTTGATTATTCCCGGATCTTTGTGAGGTTATAAAGGTGAAAAAAAATTGTTATCTTTTACAAGCTACGGCTCGAGCATCTTTGGGTTTTGTCACCAATCAATGGAAAACAAGTGAATACTTAGAGATCACTAGAAATATGGCAACTGAATGGTTTTCTTACTATAAGGTTCTCATTCTATTGGGGATTCAAATTCATACTAAAGAGGATTCTTTGATTTGGATAGGTGGTGATCTTTCAGAATTTATCACTGTCAAAAACGTATACAATGCTTTGGCAAAGAATTATTGGTTGACTCCTATTACAGATTGGCGAAGACAGCTATGGACGTGGGATATGGCACACAAGTTAAAACTTTTTTATGGTTGGCGCTGGAGAATAAGGTTCTTACCTAGGAAAATATTAGAAAGAGGGGATGGGAAGGTCTGAGTGTTTGTTCCTTGTGTTTTAGTGATGAGGAGACTATTACACATTTGTTTATAAGTTGTACCTTCTCTCAAATAGTTTGGTATACTCTATCCATTGTTTACAACTTTAATACCATTTGGGGAGGCAAATCCTTAACATAGTGTTTTGAAACTCTGCTATTAGTGGAGAAAGCTCGGAGGACTCTTCCTGCATTGACTTGCTGGTTTTTGTGGTTGGATAGGAGTAAGTGCTTATTTGAATCTCGAACTCCCACTGTTATGGGCGTTGTGTACCAGATCTGAGTCTTGTTGGATGCTACTAGGGCCCAAAATTATCTTTCACATTATCCAAAAAGAAAAAAGAAAAAAACTCTTGATCTTACCATGCAAAACATATGTTGGTTTGATGGAGCTTCAAAAAACAATGGTACACTTTGTGGAGCTGGAGGTATCATTAGGACAGGGGGGAATACATTCTACAGGTGGACATTAAATTGTGGGATGGGTACAAATACCAGGGAAGAAATTCTCGGTGTATGGGCAAGCCTATATTTAGCACACAGACTTGGTATTGATCAGCTTCAGGTATTAAGGGATTCAAATATAGTGGTGGATTGGTTAAATCATAAATGTAATCTTTATGTTTCATTACTCTTGGGCTAGATGGAGAAGGTAAGGATCCTTATTACACTCTTAAAAGATATCATATTTGATCATATATATAGGGAAGAGAATGTGGATGCAGATACTCTCTCAAAAAAGGCCCTCCAAGTTCTAGAAGGGAGGATTCACTTCAACAAATGGCAGGATGGCCAGGAGGGCCCCCCTCATACTTTGCGACTTTATTTATAATATCACTAGTCCATGGGGACATCTTTTTTTTTTTTTTTGGCTTTAGTTGATTATCTATGGAACTTTTTTGTTATCTCAACATTAGTTCTTTTTTGAACTATCCAAAGCAATACATAATTTAGACTATTTTCAAAGGGAGAGAGGAAGAATAGTAGAATATCCGTGTACTCTTTTGAAAATTTGTAGTGAAACATAGTAAAGCTCTTGAATATGTATTTTATCCATAGTTAAAAGCCACTTTGGACAATGTATATTGAACTTCTGTACTCTTTTATGAGAACAACATATATTATAAATATATTTGAGAAATTTTTTAGTGGAAAAAAATTGAACTAAAACTTTTACAATTCTAAATTTCTTTTATAATATGGCTATTTCCAAATTCATTATTTATTTATTTTATTTAATGTATTCATTTTTAGTATTTATTGTTTAGTTGTTTTTTTTAATTTAAAAAAAAAAAAAATTAAATTTTTATTTGATTATTTTATTATTCATTAAACATTTAATTAATTTTTCTTATATTTAATTTTTTTTATTTTTAATTTAAATAAAATAAAAAAGCATTTAATTTTTTTTAATTTAATTTAAATAAAAATAAAAAATCAAATACTGTAAAAGGAGATGAAGAATAAAAAAGGTAATGTGGTGAGGAGTTTTTTTGGGCATCACAAATTTGGGGGTTCAACATTATAGAACCTTACATTGAGGATATTGTGAGATTAACCTCATATTATCCTCAATTCATTAATGAGGAGGATGATTGGATGTTGATGGAGCACAACTTTCTAAGGATGAACTTATGAGTACTTTGTGCTCTTTTAAGAAGGATAGGAAGGATAAGAGTCTAGGGTCGGATGGATGGTTGATAAAGTTTTATATAGTTTTTTTTTTTTTTTTTTATCTTCTAAGGGATGATTTTTTTGAGGGTGGTGGAAGAGGTTGGTATGAAATTGTTCTTTTGACATTTAATGCCACTTATTTTGAAATTTAATGTTCTTAAAAAAGAGAAGTCTAAATCCTTTGATAATTTTAGGCATTACACTACGTAACTATATATATAATATTTTTTAATGAGATTCAAAAATGTATTTTGTGGTATCTCAAGAGAAATTAGGTCTTTTTAGAAGGGAGGAAGATATTGAAGGCCATTGACTCTATGTACGAAGGGTTACTCACAGTTGAATTTAAAAAGAAATTTTAGAAATGTTTTTAAATACAGATTTATCAAAAACATATGACAATGTATCATGGTTTTACTTGATATTAACTATGTTATGTTGCATGTTGGTTTTAGTTTGGATATGGTCAAGTGGATTATGGGATGTTATTCTTATTTTTTTTTTTTATAATTTTTTTATTCTAAAATATTTAAACTCTTTAGAGGTCTAAAGCAAGGGTGTCATCTTCCCCCTTTGCCTTTTTTCTTGGTGGTTGGGGATTTAATTCGATTATTTCTAGCACCTAAGAGAGTAGGGGATTGATGGGTTTCTTTCCTTATCTCACCTTTTATTTGTAAATGTTATATTACTTTTTTCTATAGGTATTTGGAGAGAATCCATGCATATTAAGTCGATTATTTATAGCACCTAAGAGAGTAGGGGATTGATAGGTTTCTTTCCTTATCTCACCTTTTATTTGTGAATGATATATTACTTTTTCCTATAGGTATTTGGAGAGAAGACATGCATATAAGGTGATTCCAAACCTATTCACTTCTACTAAAAGGTATGGTTATAAATCAACTCAAGTATTTTTTTTCCTTTTGGAGGAGGATATGGTTCAAATTTTATCTATAATATATCCTTTTAAGTATAAGGATTTTATTCAAGGGTTTAAATATCTTGGTTACATTATGAATCTTAATGGGTTAAGAAAGTAGGACTAGGGATGGATGTTGGAAAAAATTGAGTCTCACATTAATCTCTAGTGTAATTGGTGGTTATTGATACTGGTTAAATTTGTCTTAGAGGTAATTCATGTATTTTGGTAGACATTAGCACACAATGTTCCCAAAGGTGTACTATAATGGATTAGGAAGCAATGTTTTCATTTCTGATTCTTGGGAAACAAGTTGGTTTCAAAGATCCCTTTAATTAAGTTGTAGGTCTTGGTTCACACAAGCGAAGATGGAGGTTGGGGCTTGAAAAAAATTCATCATTTTGGGTTTTCCCTAGCAATGAAGGGTTTATGGAGGGCTCTTGAAGGTAGTAGGTTATGGAGAAAAATATTATAGAATAAATATATAAATCCTAGTATTTTTTTAGACTGGAGTAGATCTCCAAGTCCATAAAAATGATTCAATTTATTGGAAGGACCTAGTTAAATATTTTCCAGTCATAGGTAACTATTTGCCATGGAAAGTAAGAGAATATTCCAAGGTCATATTGGTTGTAGATGTCATTCTAGATATTGATTAACAGATCTATCCAAATGGCATGATTGTTAACTTACAAGATAGGGATACTATACTCTTGCACATATAAAAAGATGACATAGCAATTAATATCTAGTCTAAGGGATGGTTACATTCTCATGCTCTTTTTTTGGAGGGGGAAAATTGTTATGAGAAATATTATCTTGCAGATAGGTTAAGCTCCCCTTTGGACCAATACCCCTTCTTTGGTCCAAAGACAGAAGTAAACAAATGGTTGCTACGTTCCTTATAGATCTAGTTCATAACCAATCAGAATGAGAAAAAGAAAGAGTGTGATGCATCTTGTTTCGATGTTTGTCCTAGATGCTCCAAGCTTCAAGCTTGATCTATAAGCTCCTTAGCGCGAGTCAAGACCTGTGATGAAAAAAAAAGAAATCCTTTCTCCTACTCTATGTGATTAGATAAAACAGATCTATCTATACTCGATTTGACTTAAGCATAGACATTATCATAAACAACATAATGAAAGGAATATGCCAAGTTAATATTAAATGGAAAGCCAAAAGAAAGAAATTACAAATCAAGTTTGACGCTACAACAATATTCTCCAAGATCTCCTCTTCCATCCCTTGAATGAAATTTTTGAGATCAAAATGATGATACTTCAATGGATTTCCCTCTCTCAGGATCAAAGGTTTGACACTTGAAATCTTCCCCCTTTCACCATGGAAATGCCTTCAATTTATAGGATTGGGAGGCTCAACCACCATGAGATAATAAGGGAATTGGTTGAGGATATGGCTCCATGAGTTGGGATGTGACCCTAAGATATATTTCCATGGGATAGGATTCGACCCAAAACAACCTCATATCTTCAAAGTTGTCCCTTAAGAAAAGGAACGATTCACCATATTTTCCTCTAACCAAATTGGCGCTCCCCTTGAGTTAGAGACAAAGTTTCAATGGTTCTCTAGAAATACACCCAAGGTGGTGCCACCCTATAAAGTGGAGCTCCCCCAGCATGTCCAGGGGGGTGCCACCCTTCATAAATGCTAAAAGCATGGTCTAATTTCCAGGTGAAAAGCATGTTTCTAGCCTTGAAATGATGGGTTTCTTCCTGCAATATGACTTAAGGGTCATGGAAAATGTCTTTCACGGTGTCAACGAGTTGTGAAACCTATAAAAGTGCATGTGAAACTTAGTAAGGTGCATATGACACTTGAAAAAGTGCATGTGACACTTAAGTGTGGCATTTTGATGTGTAACAAATGCCCCCTAAAGTGTGAGGTTAGAAGAGAAATTGATGGCCAAAACAATTTAAAAATTATTCAATGAAAGGGTGCTAGAGTAGGAGAACTAAGAACCTAGAAGAAGATGAAAACAACCATCAAATAATGTAAATATCGGTTTCAATCTTAAGGCAAGCATACCTATGCTCAGAATATGAGTTGACTAAAAGCATGGTCGTCGACCAATACACTGCGGATCCATGAGAATATTGAATAAGGATATGGCCACCGAAGATACAATGTGGATACATACCTCCATGCCATGAAATGATTGCATCCATGAAAAACACACAGTGGAGCTATGAGAAGACAAAAACATACCCACAAATCAATACAATGTGGACATATGTGACAATATATTTATCAGTAATATTTCCAACATGGAGATTATACTAGAATCTATTACATGCTCAAATGATCTCCATGGCATCTAGAAAAAAAAAAGAAAAACATAATAGAGTGAGCTCCCAACCCAAGGTCTTCATCTCGATCCCAAAATGGTACGAATCTAGTCATGCAAATAAATAACTCGATGTCGAACATGGTAGAAACCACTTGATTACTGGTCATTGAGGTATATCCTTAACAAGTGCAAGGGAAATCACCAATGATGAAAATGACTCCCAAGGTACCTTTAATATATTCCAAAAAATGTGAATAAATGAGTTGAGGTCGAACATTCATGGAATCATTCGATCAGAGGCCAATGGAGTAAACCTACTGTCGAAATCGAGGAGGCTTGGCATTGAGGCATGTAGGTTCCAAGGTACTAATTTGTTTCTAAGTCTAATTCTTGGATGATGCACTGAAGTCGACAGGAACAAACTCATTGAAGGAGGTCCATGATGCATCCCCCATCATTGACATGAAACTGACAAAGGAAAGTGATGTCATATGGTGGATTAAATGAGTGTGGACTGACACAAGAATGGAAACTGGTAATACTGTAGATGTTTGGTTTGGAATGAAACTTCCCTTGATGTTATTGGACAATTTTTTTTATGCAGATACAAACCAGTCTTCCTACATTGGGAACCCAAAGCTAGAACAAAACAACAAAAAACATGTTTCTTTCCTTAGATTCATGCATTCAAGATATTAACAAGTGAGGATTAGACTCTTATATTTTGACTGAAGCTCATCCTCTCTAGTTGTAATTCTCACGAGTTGATCCAAATAGCCCTCCCAAATTGATCCAAAAGATTTGAAGAGAGCACCTGTATAAGGACACAGTCCAACAAAAGAAACAACAATATCTTGACAAATCTATACAAATGACCAAGGATAAATGTAATAAAAACAATTGCAATATTTATAGAAAAGAGAATATGTAGCTATCATAATAATGGTGGAAAGAGTTACAACCAGTGCCTTGGTGTTGAGAAGCTCCTTCCAATAAGTTCACTACTCCAATACCCACAATGCATCCATGAAATCCATCACCATCAACTAACTCCTTTAGCTAATATTGAATCCCTCAAAGCCAAAGAATTACTAACAATATTCTAATAACAAACCAAAATAAAATATATCAATCATAATTCTTCATTAACTATTAACCTTTCCTCATGGGGGAAACCGCCTTTTATAGATTGAAGAGGAAAAGGGTGAGGAGGTTAGGAAAAGAGGCTAGGATCCTTCTAGATTAGGAGTATGAGTGAGATCCACACTGATATGAGGACACCTCATCTCGAAGCTTATATTCTATAATATTCTTGAATTTCATCGTTTTCTCCCCTTTTAAGCAGTGGAGCAATCTCAAACAATGCCACACCCTGCAATGGTGTAACATGTGATACTTGAGGGTGTCACATCCCGTAGTGATGAAAGATGTGAGACTCTCATAAATTAATACTTTAAAGACCCTAATAACATGATTAACCCTTTTGCATTCTTTCTTTATCTCAAAGTAAGGTTCTTCTTTAGCAATCATAGCTTGTATTCTCTAGATGATAGAGGATAAGTGAAAATTGTTAGTTGCAACAAAATATTGTGTAACATAATTCCCCCCAAAGTATGAATCTAGAAGGGGTGATAGTTGAAATACTTTTCTATGTGGGTATTGAAAAAAAGAACTCATCAATGGGAGACCTATCCACAACAAACAAGGAATTACAATACCATCTCTGAGGTAGGCATTCCCATACTCAGAATATAAATGAATCAAAGCATAGATGTTTACATGCAAAGATCCCTATCATATATGATAAGTCATGGCCACCAAATTACACCATGGATCCATGACAAAATTCTTCAAATATAAACATAGCCACTGAAAATACATTGTGGATCTATGTTATAAAGACTCAATTTTTTGAACATAACCACGAAACATACATTGTGGATCTATGCAACAATACATACTCAAATGATTCATCACAACATGGGCCTATTTGAAAAGACACAGGGTCTTCATTTCCACTGTCCATAGTACGATTCTAACCACGTGAATAGAGGTGTTGAAGTCGATCATGGTAGAAACCATCTGATTACCGTTCAATGATGGTTACCATTAACATATGAGAAAGGAACCACCAATAATGAAAATAGTCCTTAAGGTACATAAGTACATTATACTGAGTGTGAATAAGTGAGTTGAAGTTGAACACCCATAGAATCATTCAATATAAGTTCATTTATGAAAACATATCGTCGAAGGTGAGGAAACTTTTCATTGAGGCGTGGAAGTTCCAAGGTATTGTAGAGTTTCTAAACCGTATTCCTAGATAATGTGTTGAAGTCAATAGAAAGTGGTCTATCACAGGAGGTCCTTGGTGTATCTCCCATCAACGACACAAAATAGGTACAAATATTTGAAGTAGATAGTGAATGGACTGTTGTATAACTAACTCAGGGATGGCCGACATTATAAAGGTTGTAATAACTACAAATATGGCCGACACAATAGAAGGATTCTTTCAACTAGAATTATCTTGTACATATGGATCACATGACAACTGTCTTGGTAGAATGGACTCAAAAGAGGATAAAAAACAAAAGTGCATAATCATGAAGGAATATGATCAACAAGAGACAAATGGATTTCCAAACCTTGACACAAGGAGTGAAAGGGTGTCATGTTCAAGATTGATTAACTGCCAAAGATTAATACAAGTTTTATACAAGTTCCATTTCCCAATTTCCCCCCACCATTTCTGGAGATTACCTCTTTATATTTACACAAGCTTGAGGAGGATAACATATTCTTGTACTATAATCTCGTCCTTTGGATGAGTCCTTCGAAATATTTTTAATGAACCCTAGGAAGGAGTGGTTCGGTCCCATATGGGTATTTCAATGTAGGTTTTATGAGTCCATAGAAAGTAAACTCGGTGGTTTTTCATTTTTAGAGAGATTGGAAAACACTTAAAGAAAACTCCAAGATTAAATTTTTCATAAATTTAGTCTCCCAAGCCCAAAAAAGTATAAAATAATACCTAGGAGAACTCTTCTAGCCATGATTGACTAGAGTATTCCTTTTTCGTAATTAATCGTACTCAACCCGAAAAAGGGGTAAACTAAAATTGAATAGATGTTCTTTCATGAGCATGAAAGAAAGAAAATTATCTCGACAATCTTTTCATATTTATAGGGTTTCGAAAAGAGCTTAAAGAAAATCCCTATTTTGTTTTTGGTATTTTTTAAATTTTTTCTTTTTCCTTGGGAAAAACAGTAAAAAATATGTTTGACTATAACTTTATGTTTCAAATACGACCCGTCTCCTGCACAATCTAGAACAAACTATAAATCATGTTTTATAATTAAATCCACTAATTAAGGACTATATAAAAGTGGGTAAAAATTAAAAAGAATATTAAAAGGAATATTATTCACTAGGTTAAAAATGGACAAATGTAATTTGTTTTTCACCATTGTGTTTTTACCTCTTTCATAGTGAACATGCCCTATTTTATTTGAAACTTCAGGCAAGTATTGTGAGCAAATCAGTGGATGATTCAAACTCTTTTTTTCTCTAGGTAATAGCTCTTCTCTTCCTCTTTCATTTGATGGTAATTTTCTATCATTTCAAGTTGTTGTTGGGTGTTTTTGAGCTTGTGGGAAATCCCTAAAATGTGCCTCCCAGGTGTCGCAAGTTGCCCATATCGGGAACTGCAACACTCTAGAGTGTTGTATTCTTTTCCAATAAAGAACTATGACAATGTCGCTTTGTGTATAACACTCATAGAGAGACACCCGAAAAAACCAATTTTCTCTTGGAGTTTGAGAAGTAATGCTTGAAAATTTTGGTTCTTGTTTGACAAATAAATTCTTTCTTGGTTGTTTATAGACTTTTGATTGGTTAAAATGTTGGAATGGAGGGAAAACGAGCACAAATTAGAATATCAAATTGTCACTAATGATGCAAACACTATGTTGGCTCTCCAGAGGTGTGGATTGGTGGAATTTTTCAAAATCCACGGCATGAGGGCTTAGGTTAAGTTTTTGTAGTTCTTGGTGAAGATGTGGGAACCTGACGAGCAAGTTTTTAGGGTTGGTGTTCATGTATTGGCTTTGCAAATAGAAGACATCTATTTTTTAACTGGGATCTCAAGGAGAGGAGAGAGAATATCACTATATGGATTTAGTGGAGGTGGCGAAAATAATGAGAATTATATTGCACATCATTGCATTGCCGAGACAAGTAAAACTAGTGGTAATATTCCCATTAAAAATGTGAGAGACCTCTCTTTAAGAACCATTTTATTCACCATTACTCAAGTTGTCAGAAGTGCATCTCCTCATTTATCCACCAACTCCCAAACACAATATGAAATAGAATGTATGGCTCCAACAATGTTTAATTAGTGTGAGGGGCTAATCGAAATCATGAAAGATCAGTTTACAAAGTGCAAGATTTTTCAATTGAAGCAATTCGGTTATAGTTCAATCTTAGTCTCTTTCTTCCTGGAAAGATTTCCACTTTTGCGCTTATAGTGTATGGTGTTAGAAGAATACCTTGACCCACAGGAGCCTCGAATGAAGAGGTGGGTGGACCTGATGATGTGCCATGGTGGTGGACCCATAGTCTCCTACGATGATAATTTCTTCAAATGGATGAAGAAACAACTCATGATGGTAGAGGAATACGCCTATGTAGGAATGGATTTCAAAGGATATTCATATATAATCCTTCTAGCAGGGTATTAGTGGAATGACGAAAGTAAAAAAGAAACCATTTTTTAATTTTAATTTAATTTTATATTTTGGGTGTATTGAGATTAATTTGGATTTCAACATGCAGATATTGGACTGTCCAGATTGTATGGGGACTCACCAATCTAGAGGTGGGGTGAGATAGGTGATATGGTGGCTTAGAACCATGAGACAGTAGAGGAGCTCAAGGAGATATAACATAACCTTGAAAGAATGACTATGGGAATCCCAAACGCTCATATTGATGAGCTCCCATGTCAATACCAGTGGACACGACATGGGTTTCTGGACGTATAGCTTGTCTTCTCCAGAGGATAGCTTGGGAAATAATTTTCTACCATGAGCACCATGTTTAGGATTGTTTTAGTCTTTTTACCATCAACATGTATCGATATGAAATCCATAGGCTTGGTGTTGTCTCAACACATTTCATAAACATTTTTGGAACCTTAATATAAAACGATTTCTACTACTATGTTATTCAGTGAAAAGTGTGTATGTGATCTTTATTGATGTTGCAAATATCTATCTAACACATGATTAGATAAAGTGCATGTCTATGTATTTAGACGTCTTGGAATATGTTGAAATTATAAATAATCAAATTATCTTTCCAAGAGGTGAACCCTTAAATATACCCGTAAAAGAGTAGGACTTCAGATATAATAAATTTTACTTAACTGCAGTACCACAAGTTGAGAGTCAAGTCGGATAATTAAGCGACAAATACAAAGTGAAATGGCTTCGTTTAATAGTTCAATGACTGCTCTATATTCTGCAATATTGTTAGTTGCACGTCCAACACATATACTGTGTAGACTTATAAACTATCAGTGGGCATGTAGATTTTCCATGCAGCGAATGCAAGGTTATTGGTACTACAGCTAGCACCATCAACAAAGGCAAACTAAAGTAGAGGGGATGCCAACATCTAAATATCAAGAAAAATGCAAGATAAGAAGTTGATAGAAATCGATGAAAAAGGAAACAATAGCACACTAAAGTATGGTACAATATTTACAAAGCACTTATGTAGAATAACTATAAGCATAACACTTTTTAAGGTAAATCCCATTTCTAGGTTCACCCAAATAAACTCCCTCATAATTTACTATCTCATAAGCCCCTTTTCCTAACACATGTTTAACAATATAAGGGCCATGCCTCATGGAATCAAATTTTCCATCTTCTAAGTTTTCGCGATTCTGATCATATAGTAGGACCAAGTCACCTTCAGAAAACACACAATGTTTAACGGTTTTATCATATTGAGTTTTGACACATTTTTTATGAGTTTCATTATTTGGGGCGACATCAAAATGAGTTTCATCCAATTGTGTCAAATGTAAAAGGTATTCTTCCTTGGTTGAGGTATTAGGAAGCAATTCGACGACTAGTTGAAAACCATAGATGTTTTAACTAAAGTTCAATATTCCAACTAAAATGGCCTAAAACCCATGGATGTTTTAATTGAAGTTCGATATTCCCATAATGCCGAAAAAGAATCATATGCCAATTATATTTGTGAATCCATAGCATCCTACAAAGAATAGTTGAAAAAACATTGTTGGTAGCTTTGATGTGGCCATTGGCTTGTGGATGGTAAGCTGTAACAACCCTTTCATACTGTAACTGTAGTGATCTGATACCAAATTGTAGCACCCCCGTGCCAGACCGTCATCCAACCCACTGGTCGAGCAGACGCTACTTTGCAGAATAACAATCTCATAATTAATTCTATATATATAACATGCATTTAAGCAAATGGAACACATTTAAACTCAGAGTCAGCACAAAATTGTTGTTGACATAAATAATCCATGGAATTAACATTAATTCATATGCACAGCAGAATACATGATAAATATAATACACAGACATGCAAAACATAATTAAAACATCATCTGGTACTTATCTTTGAAACGGTGGTAATTCCACCAACCACATGCATGCCTTCCACGAACCTCCCAGCCTTAGACCACACTGCTCATCAAGCTCAACAATGGGTCACCCCTGAGCTGGGACTAAGCTCCACCCCAAGGCAAGAATCCTAGGCTAGGCAGAGGTTACAGGGAAAACACACAGTCACAAGGAAGGAATTATCTCCCAGGAACTACTCATACTCACTGCCCACAGACTCTCCTTCCCCACATGCCTGTTCCACCCAGGAGTATACACCTTCTCTATCACCTAGACAGTCCTTCGGCTGCTAACCTCCCTTGCCTTGGGTTTCAACAACAGACCAGACCAGAAGTCTCCGAGCTCTGTCGCAGCTACAAGGTTCCTTCTAGGAGTTCTTTCCTTCCTCTACGCACTCTCTCACCTAGAGAGAGTTTCTCATAGGCCCAACAACCTGTTCTTCCAACTTCAACCACCTCTCTCACCTAGAGAGAGTGTTGTACAAACTTGCCAACAAGCCACACGCAGTCCAACACTGCATGACCATAACAGCCAATGGGGAAAACAAACAAGGGCTTTCCAAACAAGCTCAACAATGACAGGATGGTCTCACGATTATGGCTTTGCGACAGAGACTCCACACATAGGCTCGATCTACTCAAACAGAGGATGCATTGTTTTCTAGTAAACAACACAGGCTTTTCAGCTTTCAGGGTTGCACCAGCGTATTCTTGCAGAGGTCCGATGGGACATACGGTTCAGAA
>JASDQU010100233.1:25333-37752 GCA_032191745.1 Picea mariana | reverse complement strand
TTGAAATCTTCCTCCTTTCACCATGGAAATGCCTTCAATTTATAGGATTGGGAGGCTCAACCACCATGAGATAATAAGGGAATTGGTTGAGTATATGGCTCCATGATTTGGGATGTGACCCTAAGATAGTTCCATAGGATAGGATTCAACCCAAAACAACCTCATATCTTCAAAGTTGTCCCTTAAGAAAAGGAACGATTCACCATATTTTCCTCTAACCAAATTGGCGCTCCCCTTGAGTTAGAGACAAAGTTTCAGTGTTTCTCTAGAAATACACCCAAGGTGGTGCCACCCTATAAAGTGGAGCTCCCCCAGCATGTCCAAGGGGGCGACACCCTTCATAAATGCTAAAAGCATGGTCTAATTTCCAGGTGAAAAACATGTTTCTAGCCTTGAAATGATGGGTTTCTTCCTGCAATATGACTTAAGGGTCATGGAAAATGTCTTTCACAGTGTCAACGAGTTGTGAAACCTATAAAATTGCATGTGAAACTTAGTAAGGTGCATATGACACTTCAAAAAGTGCATGCGACACTTAAGTGTGGCATTTTGATGTGTAACAAATTCCCCCTAAAGTGTGAGGTTAGAAGAGAAATTGATGGCCGAAACAATTTACAAATTATTCAATGAAAGGGTGCTAGAGTAGGAGAACTAAGAACCTAGAAGAAGATGAAAAAAACCATCAAATAATGTAAATATCGGTTTCATTCTTAAGGCAAGCATACCTATGGTCAGAATATGAGTTGACTTACAGCATGGTCGTCGACCAATACACTGCGGATCCATGAGAATATTGACTAAGGATATGGCCACCGAAGATACAATGTGGATACATACCTCCATGCCATGAACTGATTGCATCCATGAAAAACACACAATGGAGCTACGAGAAGACAAAAACATAGCCACAGATCAATACAATGTGGACATATGTGACAATATATTTATCAGTAATATTTCCAACATGGAGATTATACTAGAATCTATTACATGCTCAAATGATCTCCATGGCATCCAGAAAAAAAAACATAATAGAGTGAGCTCCTAACCCAAGGTCTTCATCTCAATCCCAAAATGGTACGAATCTACTCATGCAAATAAATAACTTGATTTCGAACATGGTAGAAACCACTTGATTACTAGTCATTGAGGTATATCCTTAACAAGTGCAAGGGAAATCACCAATGATGAAAATGACTCCCAAGGTGCCTTTAATATATTCCAAAAAATGTGAATAAATGAGTTGAGGTCGAACATTCATGGAATCATTCAATTAGAGGCCAATGGAGTAAACTTATTGTCGAAATCGAGGAGGCTTGGCATTGAGGCATGTAGGTTCCAAGGTACTAATTTGTTTCTAAGTCTAATTCTTGGATGATGCACTGAAGTCGACAGGAACAAACTCATTGAAGGAGGTCCATGATGCATCCCCCATCATTGACATGAAACTGACAAAGGAAAGTGATGTCATATGGTGTATTAAATGAGTGTGGACTGACACAAGAATGGAAACTGGTAATACTGTAGATGTTTGGTTTGGAATGAAAATTCCCTTGATGTTATTGAACAATTTTTTTTATGCAGATACAAACCAGTCTCCCTACATTGGGAACCCAAAGCTAGAACAAAAAAACAAAAAACATGTTTCTTTCCTTAGATTCATGCATTCAAGATATTAACAAGTGAGGATTATACTCTTATATTTTGACTGAAGCTCATCCTCTCTAGTTGTAATTCTCATGAGTTGATCCAAATAGCCCTCCCAACTTGATCCAAAAGATTTGAAGAGAGCACCTGTATAAGGACACAGTCCAACAAAAGAAACACCAATATCTCGACAAATCTATACAAATGACCAAGGATAAATGTAATAAAAACAATTGCAATATTTATAGAAAAGAGAATATGTAGCTATCATAATAATGGTGGAAAGAGTTACAACTAGTGCCTTGGTGTTGATAAGCTCCTTCCAATAAGTTCACTGCTCCAATACCCACAATGCATCCATGAAATCCATCACCATCATCTAACTCCTTTAGCTAATATTGAATCCCTCAAAGCCAAAGAATTACTAACAATATTCTAATAACAAACCAAAAGAAAATATATCAATCATAATTCTTCATTGTTTATTAAACTTTCCTCATGGGGGAAACCGCCTTTTATAGATTGAAGAGAAAAAGGGTGAGGAGGTTAGGACAAGAGGTTAGGATCCTTCTAGATCAGGAGTATGAGTGAGATCCAAACCGATCTGAGGACACCTCATCTCGAAGCTTATATTCTATAATATTCTTGAATTTCATCGTTTTCTCCCCTTTTAAGCAGTGGAGCAATCTCAGACAATGCCACACCCTGCAATGGTGTAACATGCGATACTTGAGGGTGTCACATCCCGTAGTGATGCAAGATGTGAGACTCTCATAAATTAAGGCTTTAAAGGCCCTAATAACATGATTAACCCTTTTGCATTCTTTCTTTATCTCAAAATAAGGTTCTTCTTTAGCAATCATAGCTTGTATTCTCTGGATGATAGAGGATAAGTGAACATTGTTAGTTGTGACAAAATATTGTGTAACATAATTCCCCCCAAAGTATGAAGCCAGAAGGGGTGATAGTTGAAATAATTTTCTATGTGGGTATTGAAAAAAAGAACTCATCAGTTGGAGACCTATCAACAACAAACAAGGAATTACAATATCATCTCTGAGGTAGGCATTCCCATACTTAGAATATAAATGAATCAAATCATAGATGTTTACATGCAAATATCCCTATCATGTATGATAAGTCATGGCCACCAAATTACACCATGGATCCATGACAAAACTCTTCAAATATAAACATAGCCACTGAAAATACATTGTGGATATATGTTATAAAGACTCAATTTTTTGAACATAACCATGAAACATACATTGTGGATATATGCAACAATACATACTCAAAATAATCCATCACAACATGGGCCTATTTGACAAGACACAGGGTCTTCATTTCCACTGTCCATAGTACGATTCTAACCACATGAATAGAGGTGTTGAATTCAATCATGGTAGAAACCATCTGATTACCATTCAATGATGGTTACCATTAACATATACGAAAGGAACCACCAATAATGAAAATAGTCCTTAAGGTACATAAGTACATTCTACTGAGTGTGAATAAGTGAGTTGAAGTTGAACACCCATAGAATCATTCAATATAAGTTCATTTATGAAAACATATCGTCGAAGGTGAGGAAACTTGTCATTGAGGCATGGAAGTTCCAAGGTATTGTAGAGTTTCTAAACCGTATTCCTAGATAATGTGTTGAAGTCGATAGGAAGTGGTCCATCACGGGAGGGCCTTGCTGTATCTCCCATCAACGACACAAGATAGGTACAAATATTTGAAGTATATAGAGAATGGAATGTTGTATAACTGACTCAGGGATGGCCGACATTATAAAGGTTGTAATAACTACAAATATGGCCGACACAATAGAAGGATTCTTTCAACTAGAATTCTCTTGTACATATGGATCACATGACAACTGTCTTGGTAGCATTGACTCAAAAGAGGATAAAAAAAAAAAGTGCATAATCATGGAGAAATATGATCAACAAGAGACAAATGGATTTCCAAACCTTGACACAAGGAGTGAAAGGGTGTCATGTTCAAGATTGATTAACTGCCAAAGATTAATACAAATTTTATACAAGTTCCATTTCCCAATTTCCCCCCACCATTTCTAGAGATTACCTCTTTATATTTACACAAGCTTGAGGAGGATAACATATTCTTGTACTATAAGCTCATCCTTTGGATGAGTCCTTCGAAGTATTTTTAATGAACCCTAGGAAGGAGTGGTTCGGTCCCATATGGGTATTTCAATGCAGGTTTTATGAGTCCAGAGAAAGTAAACTCAGTTGTTTTTCATTTTTAGAGAGATTGGAAAACACTTAAAGAATACTCCAAGATTAAATTTTTCATAAATTTAGTCTCCCAAGCCCGAAAAAGTATAAAATAATACCTAGGAGAACTCTTCTAGCCATGATTGACTAGAGTATTCCTTTTTCGTAATTAATCGTACTCAACCCGAAAAAGGGGTAAACTAAAACTGAATAGATGTTCTTTCATGAGCATGAAAGAAAGAAAATTATCTCGACAATCTTTTCGTATTTATAGGGCTTCGAAAAGAGCTTAAAGAAAATCCCTATAGTGTTTTTGGTATTTTTAAAATTTTTTCTTTTTCCTTGGGAAAAACAGTAAAAAATATGTTTGACTATAAATTTATGTTTCAAATACGACCCGTCTCTTGCACAATCTAGAAAAAACTATAAATCATGTTTTATAATTAAATCCACTAATTAAGGACTATATAAAAGTGGGTAAAAATTAAAAAGAATATTAAATGGAATATTATTCACTAGGTTAAAAATGGACAAATGTAATTTGTTTTTCAGCATTGTGTTTTTACCTCTTTCATAGTGAACATGCCCTATTTTATTTGAAACTTCAGGCAAGGATTGTGAGCAAATCAGTGGATGATTCAAACTCTTTTTTTCTCCAGGTAATAGCTCTTCTCTTCCTCTTTCATTTGATGGTAATTTTCTATCATTTCAAGTTGTTTTTGGGTGTTTTTGAGCTTGTGGGAAATCCCTAAAATGTGCCTCCCATGTGTCGCAAGTTGCCCATATCGGGAACTGCAACACTCTAGAGTGTCGTATTCTTTTCCAATAAAGAACTATGACAATGTCGCTTTGTGTATAACACTCATAGAGAGACACCCGAAAAACCCAATTTTCTCTTGGAGTTTGAGAAGTAATGCTTGAAAATTTTGGTTCTTGTTTCACAAATAAATTCTTTCTTGGTTGTTTATAGACTTTTTATTGGTTAAAATGTTGGAATGGAGGGAAAACGAGCACAAATTAGAATATCAAATTGTCACTAATGATTCAAACACTATGTTGGCTCTCCAGAGGTGTGGATTGGTGGAATTTTTCAAAATCCACGGCATGAGGGCTTAGGTTAAGTTTTTATAGTTCTTGGTGAAGATGTGGGAACTGATGAGAAAGTGTTTAGGGTTGGTGTTCACGTATTGGATTTGCAAATAGAAGACATCTATTTTTTAACTGGGATCTCAAGGAGAGGAGAGAGAATATCACTATATGGATTTAGTGGAGGTGGCGAAAAGGATGAGAATTATATTGCACATCATTGCATTGCCGAGACAAGGAAAAATAGTGGTAATATTCCCATTAAAAATGTGAGAGACCTCTCCTTAAGAACCATTTTATTCACCATTACTCAAGTTGTCAGAAGTGCATCTCCTCATTTATCCACCAACTCCCAAACACAATATGCAGTAGAATGTATGGCTCCAACAATGTTTAATTGGTGTGAGGGGCTAATCGAAATCATGAAAGATCAGTTTACAAAGTGCAAGATTTTTCAATTGAAGCAATTCGGTTACAGTTCAATCTTAGTCTCTTTCTTCCTGGAAAGAGTTCCACTTTTGCACTTACAGTCTATGGTGTTAGAAGAATACCTAGACCCACAAGAGCCTTGAATGAAGAGGTGGGTGGACCTGATGATGTGCCATGGTGGTGGTCCCATAGTCTCCTATGATGATAATTTCTTCAAATGGATGAAGAAACAACTCATGATGGTAGAGGAATACGCCTATGTAGGAATGGATTTCAAAGGATATTCATATATAATCCTTCCAGCAGGGTATTAGTGGAATGAAGAAAGTAAAAAAGAAACCATTTTTTAATTTTAATTTAATTTTATATTTTGGGTGTATTGAGATTAATTTGGATTTCAACATGCAGATATTGGACTGTCCAGATTGTATGGGGACTCACCAATCTAGAGGTGGGGCGAGATAGGTGATATGGTGGCTCAGAACCATGAGAGAGTAGAGGAGCTCAAGGAGATATAACATAACCTTGAAAGAATGACTATGGGAATCCCAGACGCTCATATTGATGACCTCCCGTGTCAATACCAGTGGAACATGACATGGGTTTCTAAACGTATAGCTTGTCGTCTCCAGAGGATAGCTTAGGAAATAATTTTCTACCTCGAGCACCATGTTTAGGATTGTTTTAGTCTTTTTACCATCAACATGTATCGATATGAAATCCATAGGCTTGGTGTTCTCTCAACACATTTTGTAAACATTTTTGGAACCTTAATATAAAACGATTTCTACTACTTTGTTATTCAGTGAAAAGTGTGTATGTGATCTTTATTGATGTTGAAAATGTCTATTTAACACATGATTAGATAAAGCGCATGTCTATGTATTGAGACGTCTTGGAATATGTTGAAATTATAAATAATCAAATTATCTTTCCAAGAGGTGAACCCTTAAATATACCCGTAAAAGAGTAGGACTTCAGATATAATAAATTTTAATTAACTGCAGTACCACAAGTTGAGAGTCAAGTTGGATAATTAAGCGACAAATACAAAGTGAAATGGCTTCGATTAATAGTTCAATGACTGCTCTATATTCTGCAATATTGTTAGTTGCACGTCCAACACATATACCATGTAGACTTATAAACTATCAATGGGCATGTAGATTTCCCATGCAGTGAATGCAAGGTTATTGGTACTACAGCTAGCACCATCAACAAAGGAAAACTAAAGTAGAGGGGATGCCAACATCTAAAAATCAAGAAAAATGCAAGATAAGAAGTTGATAGAAATCGATGAAAAAGGAAACAATAGCACACTAAAGTATGGTACAATATTTACAAAGAACTTATGTAGAATAACTATAAGCATAACACTTTTTAAGGTAAAGCCCATTTCTAGGTTCACCCAAAGAAACTCCCTCATAATTTACTAGCTCATAAGCCCCTTTTCCTAACATACGTTTAACAATATAAGGGCCATGCCTCATGGAATCAAATTTTCCAGCTTCTAAGTTTTCGCGATTCTGATCATATAGTAGGACCAAGTCACCTTCAGAAAACACACGATGTTTAACGGTTTTATCACATTGATTTTTGACACATTTTTTATGAGTTTCATTATCTGGGGCGACATCAAAATGAGTTTCATCCAATTGTGTCAAATGTAAAAGGTGTTCTTCCTTGGTTGAGGTATTAGGAAGCAATTCGACGACTAGTTGAAAACCATAGATGTTTTAACTGTAGTTCAATATTCCAACTAAAATGGTGTAAAACCCATGGATGTTTTAATTGAAGTTCAATATTCCCATAATGTCGAAAAAGAATCATATGCCAATTCTATTTGTGAATCCATAGCATCCTACAAAGAATAGTTGAAAAAACATTGTTGGTAGCTTTGATGTGGCCATTGGCTTGTGGATAGTAAGTTGTAACAACCCTTTCATACTGTAACTGTAATGATCTGATACCAAACTGTAGCACCCCTGTGCCGGGCCGTCATCCAACCCACTAGCCGAGAAGACGCTACTTTGCAGAATAACAATCTCATAATTAATTCTATATATATAACATGCATTTAAGCATATGGAACACATTTAAACTCAGAGTCAGCACAAAATTACTGTTGACATAAATAANGGTACTTATCTTTTAAACGGTGGTAATTCCACCAACCACATGCATGCCTTCCACGAACCTCCCAGCCTTAGACCACACTGCTCATCAAGCTCAGCAGTGGGTCACCCCTGAGCTAGGACTAAGCTCCACCCCAAGGAAAGAATCCTAGGCTAGGCAGAGGTTACATGGAAAACACACAGTCACAAGGAAGGAATTCTCTCCCAGGAACCACTCATACTCACTGCCCACAGACTCTCCTTCCCCACATGCATTTTCCACCCCAGGAGTATACACCTTCTCTATCACCTAGATAGTTCTTTGGCTGCTAACCTCCCTTGCCTTGGGTTTCAGCAACAGACCAGACCGAAATTCTCTGATCTCTGTGGCAGCTATAGGGTTCCTTCTAGGAGTTCTTTCCTTCCTCTACGCACTCTCTCACCTGGAGAGAGTTTCTCACAGGCCCAACAACCTGTTCTTCCAACTTCAACCACCTCTCTTACCTGGAGAGAGTGTTGTACAAACTTTCCAACAAGCCACACGCAGTCCAGCACTGCATGACCACAACAGCCAATGGGGAAAACAAACAAGGGATTTCCAAACAAGCTCAACAATGACAGGATGGGTTCACAGTTATGGATTTGGGACAGAGACTCCACACATAGGCTCGATCTACTCAAACAGAGGATGCACTAGTTTTCTAGTAAACAACACAGGCTTTTTGGCTTTCAGGGTTGCACCAGCATATTCTTGCAGAGGTCCGATGGGACGTATGGTTCAAAAGATGCACAAGGTCTCATGCAGACGTTAGACCAGTTCACGCTCAGAGGGTCGGGTAGAATGGAGGAGCACCCCCAACACAGCTAATCTCAGATGCTTTATTTGCATGGGCTTGGGTTGACACTTGTCACCCGTGAAACTGCATCCTTCCATCAGCGTGCGTTCCTCCCCATTTGGAAGTCACTTATCATTCCAAAAAGACTTAGGATAAAGCAAATTATTCACATTCTTTTTGGA
This sequence comes from Picea mariana, assembly GCA_032191745.1. Classification (NCBI taxonomy): domain Eukaryota; kingdom Viridiplantae; phylum Streptophyta; class Pinopsida; order Pinales; family Pinaceae; genus Picea; species Picea mariana. Next base: position 29,209 of record JASDQU010100233.1, on the reverse strand, counting down.
ATAATATTAAAATATTATTCCTAAGGCTTAAGCCCTTAGGCTTAGCCCCTAGGCTCAACACTTAGCCCCTCTTCTCACCTTCCAGCCCCTAATCCCTTGCCCACTCTGTGGAAGCTTAGTCCCCCATCACTCATTCATCGTGGTTGGTCTGCACGTAGCGGTGTTTATATTTTATTAATGTTCTGCACTGATACATGTACAAAATCAGGCTCTTGGCCTTCAACCCTTAGGCTCTCTGGCCTAACAATGAAATAAGCCCACCATCTTATATTAACTTGGCTCAACAGCCTATAACAAACATAATTACAATTCATTTCATAAACATGATTTACAATGGGGCTCGGCCTTGGGGACATTACAATCCCCCTCCCTTTATTTCCGCACTGTCCTCAGTGCAACTTTATATTGTCTCTGCAAGCTTTTCAAAATTTTCAAAAAGATGTGGGTACTTTGCCTGCATAACATCTTCATGTTCCCATGTCACATCCTCAGGACCATACTAGGTCCACTAGACCTTTACAAGCCCTATAGCTCGATTCCAAAGCTGTTTGTTTTTCTTGTCCAATATGCGCACAGGATGCACTTGCAGGACACCTTCTTGTTCCACCTGAATCACATTCCAATCGATAACATGATTAGTATCAGGTATATATTTCTTAAGCAATGAAACATGAAACACATTATGTACAGTCATAGATGCAGGTAATGCAAGCATGTATGCAATTGACCCAATCCTTTCATGGATTTCAAATGGCCCACAAAATCTGGCTGCCAACTTGGCACAACTTCCCAGATTCAGGGAAATCCTGTTAGTTTTCACTTTCAAGAAAACATGATCACCCACTTTGAATTCTCAGTGGTTTATGTTCTTATCAGCATAACTTTTCTGCCTGTCTTGGGCAACTTTCAAATTCTGTTTATTTTTATCATTTGGTCCTCCATCTCCTTGAGAAACTCTGTCCCAACTACTGCTCTGTCAGCTGGATTATCCCAACTCACTGGAGTGTTGCACTTTCTTCCATAAAGTGATTCAAATGGGCTCATCTTCAATGATGCATGATACCCATTATTGTAGGTGAATTCTACAAAATGCAGGTAGTCTTCCCATATTGATGGTTTGTCCATCACGTACATTCTCGACATGTCTTCTATTACTCTGTTCACCCTCTCTGTCTGTCCATCAGACTCAGGATGATATGTTGTACTAAAATTCAGATTCGTTCTAAATCCTTTGAATAGTCCTTTCCAGAAATTCGAGGTGAATTTTAGGTCCCTATCAGACACAATCGTTTTAAGAATTCCGTGTAAGCGTACCACTTCTTTTAAGAAGATATCAGCAACATCTGCTTCCTTGTGAGTGGTTTTCAGTGGAATAAAATGGGTAGCTTTTGTAAGCTCGTCCACCACAACCATGATTGAATCATGTTGCTTGCTTGTTCTGGGCAATCCTTTAATAAAATCCATGGTCACCACTTCCCACTTCCACTCAGGAATGGGCAAAGGCTGCAGCAACCCTGCCGGGTGCCTATGCTCAAACTTAAATTTCTGGCACTCCATACATCTGGCGATGTATTCAATGATCTCTCTCTTCATACCCAGCCAAAAGTAATGGCTTTTGACTACTGCCATAGTCTTCTGATATCCAGGGTGTCCAGCATAAGTCACGCTATGCATTTCTTTTAGAATCGCAAGTTTCAATTCCTAGACATTGGATACATACACTCTATTTTTATACAGAAGTATTCCATCAGCTCCCAAGATGTAATTTCCCTCTTTTTGTGGTCTCTCGCTCTGTTGTAGCTTTGCTACCAAGTCTCTGTACTGCAAATTTGCATTTGCAGCTTCCAAAATTCTAGCTTTAATATCAGTCCTGTACATGCTAATGGTTGTAGCGTGTAATTCATGCACTTTTCTATTGAGTGCATCCGCCACCTTGTTTTCCTTCCCCTTGATATGCTTGATATCAAATTTGTATTCACACAGAAATTCCAGCCACCTACTTTGTCTAGCATTTAAGGTTGGATGATCAAACAAGTATTTCAGACTGTTATGGTCTATTCTGAGTTCAAACCTCCTTCCCATGAGGTAATGTCTCCATTTCCTCAGAGTGTGAATGATTGTTGCCAACTCCAAATCGTGAGTGGCATAATTCTTTTCATGCTCTTTTAGCTTCCTTGACTCATAACAGAGTACGAATCCATCTTGGATGAGAACTCCTCCCAACCCTTCCTTACACGCATCTGTGCACACCACGAAATCCATATTTGGATCTACAATCCTCAAGATTGGAGCGTTGGTTAACAATTGCTTCAATCATTGGAAATTGTTCTCACACTCTTCAGTCCACTGAAACTTTTTCTCCTTCCTTTGCAAGGAAGTGATAGGATGAGTTATCTTTGAGAACCCTGCTATAAACCTTCGGTAATAGCCCGCTAAACCCATAAAGGATCTAAATTCCACCACATTCCTTGGCACTAACCATTCTCGGATGGCCTCAACTTTCTCAGGATCCACAACGATCCCTTCTTCTGAAATAATGTGCCCTAAGTAATGGATATTCCTTTGGTAAAATGAGCATTTACTCAATTTGGCATACAGTGGGTGTCCTCTCAACACTTGTAGCACCAGTCTCAAGTGTTGTTCATGCTCTTCCTCTGACTTGGAATACACCAAGATGTCATCCAGGAAGACTATGACAAACTTGTCTAAATAGTCCCCGAATACACCATTCATCAAGAACATAAAGACAACAGGTGTGTTTGACAGTCCAAATGGCACCACTGTGAACTCGTAATGATCGTACCTTGTTCTAAAGGTAGTCTTGTTGATGTCCTCATCCTTTATTCTTACCTGGTGATATCCTAATCTGAGATCTATCTTCGAAAATATTTTTTCACCCTTCAACTAATCGAAAAGATCATCGATCCTCGGCAGAGGATACTTGTTCTTGACAGTTACCTTGTTCAACTACTAGAAATCAATGCACAGCCTCAACGTCCCATCCTTCTTCTTCATGAACAAGACCGGGGCACCCCAAGGTGACACGCTGGGACAAATGTACCCCTTCTTTAGAAGCTCTTCAAGCTGCAATTGCAACTCTTTCAGCTCTGGCGTACTCATTCTATAAGGAGCTTTCAACACTGGAGCTGCTCCAAGCATCAAATTTATAGAAAAATCGATGTCTCTCTTTGGAGGTAGTCTAGGTACCTCCTGAAATACATCTTCAAACTCTATAAGTACTTCATGGTCTCCAATATTTGGGAATTCATCTTTGGATGCTTCTTCCACACGGGCTGCAAATAATTGACAGCCTTTTCTGTAGCACTTCTTCAGCTGCATTGTTGAGATTTCTCTAACCACCACAGCTCTGGGAATCCCTTGGACTATTTTCCGATTCCCTTCCTCATCCAGGCATGTAAACTTTTTGTTACGACAGTCCAGAAGGGCATGGTGCTGGTCCAACTAGTCCATCCCAATTAAGCAGTCATAAGAGCCTAAAGGAAGAATATTCAATTTAGCCTTAGTGCTCAATCCTTTCATGTCCACAGGATAGGACTTCACCAACTCAACAACTTTCCTCTTGGTTCCTGTAGCCAACTGTACTAACCAAGACTTTTCATATTTTCTTATTCATAAATGAAAACTTTCCACCACCCTGGGATCTACATAACTATGGCTAGCCCCTGAATTGATTAAAATAATAAATGGTCGGTTGTTAATCATACCGTCCACTTCAATCACGTTTGATTGAAATTTTGCTTGCTTTTTGTCCAGGGCTCCATAGATCATTGGCATTCTGCTTCCCATATCCTCCATTGTTTCAGCTTGCTGAAAATTGTGGATGGTTCTTGCTTTATCTTTTTTGTGGGGGAAGTC